>JAYKTE010917765.1:0-16434 GCA_036873565.1 Xipholeptos notoides
GTTTTGCCTGTGTACCCCCGGAAATATTACATGGACCCCTAGGGTCCATGTGGACCCCGGTTGAGAACCACTGGTCTAGCCGGTCTGCATTTCTACGAATTTATTTGTTTGTTAGTTTTTGTTTTACGGCATATCAACCATTTTAGACCATTTAATGCCGAGAACAATCATTATTGGTAAACGATATTTTTTGTCCACACTTTAGTTTTTTGAATAACACAATATGCACTATTTAACCCATAGCTGAAGGAAATGGGAGGATTCATGCCTTTCCCAGGGGTATTAGTTTCAAATGTGAACGTAAACGGAACGACTGGAATTCGATCTCGCGTATTACGATTCCGAAGTCCGCCTGCCTATCCACTGGCCCAAATCGACTTCCCCACGAACTTATTCTTTTTACATCAAAAAAAGAATCTTTTTTTTAATAATTTTTTAACGCCTCTTTGGGGAGGTCTACTAGGATAGGCAGTCGGACTTTGGAATCGTAATATGCAAGTTCAAATCCCAGTCGTTCTGCTTACATTCGCATTCGGATTACCTTGGGAAAGGTATGTATCCGCACATTCCCTCCAGCTATGGATTAAATATTGCATATTGTGTAATTCAAAGAACGTTTATTAAAATGATTTTTATCGGCATTAAATGAATGACATGAAAAGGTTAATATGCCGTACAAACAAACATAATGTCACGTTGCTGCTTCTTCTCTGTCATCCTGCACGCGATTTACCTATCTCGTAGTTTGATCAACTCACTTGTCAACCCCCCCCCCCCGCGTGAGAGTCAAATGCCGGGAACTATCAGCTCTGGATGCAATACACAATGCCGAAATAGCTGAGCCGATTTTGCTGAAACTTCACACAGTTGCGCTTTATCTGTCTGGAGAGTGTTCTTAGGACATTCTTGTTTCAGGATACCTATGAGAAGTATAGAAAGAGATAAGTATGTTCTGTTTCTTTGTTTCTGGTCAAAACAAAAAGCAGAAATAGAAATTCAAAATTTTTGTTTATATTTCTTGTTTAAAGATCAATAAATTAATCGAATGTAATAAATGAAAAATAAAATTTTAAAAACCCTCTTTTTGTAATCCTTGTGACGAGGCATGATAATGGTCTGCATTATAAATATACAAATTTAAAAAATCCTATTCAGTTTTCAAATTTTCTAAAAATAATTCTCCAAAATGTAAATTTTTTAATCCTGTTTATATGCATAAAATAAAAGAAAAACGTTTATAAATTCATCTCGCATATCTCTAAAGATGCAATTTTATCGTATTATCACAGATTTATTTTTTAAGAATCATAGGTATAGATCCTTTTATTTCCCCATACTATGGGTTTAGTGATACTATAACTGGCTCTTCGAACAATTCATTCTTAAAAATGTATCTTGACAAACAATTTATCATAGAAAAATATGCCAAAAACGATTTAGGTTTCAAAATAACTGGCAGAGACTGAAAACCAAAAACACACAAAATAAATGATAGGAAGTGAAATGGCCATTTTATCTCGGTGGGCCTAATTGTAAATATAAAGTAGTTTTGGTGTTGTCGGTCGGTGTGAATAGAGAACGGTGGCTACAAAGAATGATGTATCTAACGTGCATGTCGTGACAACTAATTTATTGTTCTCGGGCTTAAACATTGTAAATGCAGTATTTTCTTGTTTCAAAGAAATGTTTAAAATAAAATAAATGATATTATCTAAAATATGTTTAATTAAATTTTGAGTGTTTTTGTTTTTCTTTTGGATTGTTATATATATATGTATGTATATATGTATGTATATATATATATTCATTTATTTATTTACCTATAATTTCAAAATAAGGATCATATCCTGTGTTTTAAAATTCGATTACAAAATGTTTTAAAAAATCAATTTATTGTAAGGAACAATAATTATCTCTTGATTTATGAAAACACGGGAATCAGAGACATTTTTATTCGTAAAGAAAGATTATTGCAGCGCAGCATTTATCAACCAGATGATGGAAAGTACACATTGCCTTTCTGTAGGTACAGCAAATTTCCCCGTTTAATCTAATATAAATTTCCATTTGAAAAGACTAAGTAGATTTCATCGTTTTATTTCATAGAAATTTGCATTAGAAAAGACTGAATAGACTTCATTGTTCAATTTCATAGAAATCTGTATTTGAAAAGACTGGATTCTTTCTTCAATTTCATAGAAATGTGCATTGGAAAAGACTGAATAGATTTCATTGTTCAATTTCATAGAAATTCGCATTTGAAAAGAATCAATAAATTATGCGATTTCTTGACAAACTTGTATCTGAAAAAACTGCTGCAGCGCTGTTTCTTAATATTGAAGATACACAATGTCTTTCTGGCTTTCTACAGTACATTGCATTTTGTAACGTACATTGCATTTTGTAACGAATTTTTAAAAAATTCTCAAAAGTGGATATAAGTTTAAAATTACAATTTCGTTTTTTTAAATATAATAAAATAGATACCTTTGTTCAAAAGATTTATCATATTTAAGCACGCAGGTCTTTCTCTTTGTATTTATTTACGCATTTGATAAATAGACATGTTTAAAAAAAAATTCACCGATTTAAAACAAAGATCGTAAATAGTTAAAGAATTAACCCATTTAAGTCAAACATATTTTCAAGCATTTCATTCCTTGAAGACAATGACCTTTTAAAAGTATTCATACATTTGAGGCAAAAAACTTTTTTTTTATAATTATGACAAATGTCGCTTAAAGAATTCATACATTTCACACACACATACACACACGTACACACAAACACACACACATATATATATATATATATATATATACATACATATTTTCTTCTTTTTTTTCTTTAGATTCAACACAATTGAAGCCAAAATATTGTTTTAATTCGCCCATTTATGGCAAAGACGATTTAAAAAATTGAATTCATTTAGAACAGGAGTTCCCAACCAAAGGATCGCAAGGACTTAGCAGGGGAGTGTGTAGCATTGTTAGAAGTAGCTCGAGATAACATTAAATTTATTTCATCAATTAAATTTCTCAAGGTTTTTTTTAATTTTACGTGTAAAGCAAAACGTGTGCTTTAATTTGGAAATAAATAATTACAGAATTTTTTTAGATATCTTTTTTCCTGTTCTTCACAGAAAATAAAAAGATAATAAAGCTGCTAATAGTTAGCCCTAAGTAAGGGGTCGTATGGGTTTCAAACTTTTAGGTAAGGGGTCACGATTTCCAAAAAGCTGGGAGTCCCAATTTAGAACAAAATATTCTTAAGATTCCAAATCATTAAAAACAAACAAAATATTTTTTCTTACACTTTAATTTTAATAAAAGACCTTAGAATACCTCTTTCATTTAAGACAAGGGTATATTTAAAGATCAGAAACTTTAGGGGAAACTCTTTCATCTTAAAACCTAGTCCTTCCAGTAACAGAAAAAAACTAGAGTGATATAGACTTTTGGACCCAAAGCCTATAGGTGGACAATTTGGAGTATTTTGCAGCGGATTCTGCTTCATGGAGGTGACAGGTTTCTAGAGTTTTGAGATAGAGCAACCTGAGCATATTAATCTAAGGTGAGCCCTACCCAAACAGAGTGTCCTCGTAAACTTCCAACCAAAAGATTTATGCAAAGTCTGTATGTCAAAGATAGACCCCATCGGCCACAGAGTTAATTTCTCATTCCAGCTAACAGCCACAAAATAGGATGCAAAGGATTTCTACCAGTACAAAGTTTCATTTAAGGAGACTTACATGTCATATCCATGAAGTGGTCTGTAAAACTAGTGGAGAACTAAGGAGTCACATATGAACACATTCCTAAGTAGCGATATCTTAAAATTAGCCTTCTTTTGAACCCTGTGGTCCTCCCGTAATTCCTGTCTATAACCCAAGCCACCATGGCAGCCACCATAAGCTAACTGTTGTCAAAGTCGCAGTTAATTTTCAAGCCTAAAATAGAAGAACTCCACTTCGGACAGTTGGCATGGACTAGGGATTTGGAATCATAATACGTACGTTCAAATCCCAGTATTCCATTACGTTCACGTTCTGGCTAAATACCGTTGGAAAGGGTATGAATCCATTGCATTTCCTTCATCTATAGATAAAATAGTGCATCTAGTGCTCAGACAATGCGTTGACGAAAGATAGACGTTTATCAAGAATGGTTGTTCTCGGCATTAGTTGACCAAAAAAGGTTGATATGTCGTAAAAACTAATCAATCGTTTGTTTTTACTTTTTGTGGGTGGCTGGGTTTTTTTCTTCATGCTTCACTATTTTTGTATTTTATTTATTGATTTATTTTTTTTAGCAAAATATTGGTTTGAAGGGACAGGAGGGTAATTAGATTCTACAGACATCCCATATGTTGACCCCTTTCTAAAACTTAGAGAAAAGGCAAAAATAATTTTGTTCTAAGAATCCTGTACTTACTGTTGCCACTGCTGCTACTGCTAACCTTTTTTTCCCAGAAGTGAAAAAGAAACTTGGAATTGATTCTTTTGGGGCAGAATATTTCGTTTTGTTTTCTTCTTTTTTTATCTTTCTCCAACTTAAAAGAAGCCATTTTGGATTTTTTTATGGCATGTGTGGTGTTGGTGTTCTGTTTGATTTTTACAACTTATTTTTCTTTATTTTTTACAATCCTTGAGATGAGGTATGATAAATTCTGCAGGTATTATCCGGACTATTGTCCTCATCTTTATTATGTTCAATCTTCCTATGTTTTGAGTTCGACCGACACCTTTTGGTCTTCCTCTCGTAACCTAAATTGACTCATAAAAAAAAGAGATCAAAAAATGATAAATCTCAAAACAAAATTAGTCAGTTTAGGACACCTGAGGAAAACCTAAGGTTGATTCGGTCGAAACGTAGTGAGACATTATATAATAAGGATGAGAACAATAGTCCAAATAATACTTGTAGATTGGATTTTATCTCATTCCCCACCTCTCTTTCACTATCTATCTATATCTCTTTTTCTACTTCTTTTTCTTTATGGCTCACGCACTATATCTATTTTTTTTCTATCCCTCTATTTATTCGTATTTATCGATATATCAATCTATCTATTCCTATAAGTGAATAAACCGTTTTTAATAATAACGTTGATAAATATTTTAGTAGTTCTACAGATCTACTTCATTCCTATTAAAAATTAGTATAACACAACCAGAAAAAATAGGCAAACAAATACTAACACTCCCTCGAACATAATACTCTTTTTCCCAAGCATAGATGTTGCACATTTGTAAGAAATTAATAATAACACAATATTCATTAAAACCATAACTGATGGCAGTAAATATTGTCGCTTTGAATGAAAAGCTGAATTGTAATTGGTCAGATTTTTCGACAAAACTATCCGAAATTTCAGCATCAAACTTGTGGATTAAGATTGAAATAAATTAATTTAAGCAAATTTCACTTGCGAAAAGTTATGGAAACATTTATAGTGATTTTATACACATTAAAAAAAATAATTTTACAGGCCATTAAAAGTGATTATTTCCAGTGACAACACAGCTTTAAAGAGTCCTAGATAATTTTAATATTTCTAGAATCTGACATCAATATATTGTTAGGTTTTCTAGGCTACATGAGAATCCAAACATATAGGGATCATTCCAAAAGTACTGCATCCTATTTTTTAAATTTTTAACTTGAAAGAAGTTAGAGCTACGGAGACGGGAGCAGTACCATAAAAACTAGAGATCTTTTGTGCACCAGGATTTTTTCTACGTAATCACAACCATTCTCAATGTACTTTTGCTAGCAATAAATGAGGATGTCCATTTTCATTTCATTTTCGCGCTTTGTCACTCACATCTCTGTCATTACTCTGAAATCAACAAACCCATCTTCTAACTGTGCTGACTTCAACTGCAAAGGGTTCGTAAACGTTCAACAAGCGCCGGTGACTGTTTTTTTTTCTTCTGCATAGTGGAATTCAATATCTGCAGCTTCCTTTAATTGCTCATTGCCGTTACCACTCTTTTTAAACAAGTTCCATTACAATAACCCCAAAGAGAATTGGCTCAATTGCTAAGATTAGGTCTCCGTTGATGCCATGACATAGGAGCTGGTGAATTTATAGGCCCACGACCAATCCATATCCGGCTCAAAACTAAATTGAATTTGTCCCAAATTTCAAGTCTCTAGACCAAAATTTGCCGGAGTAGTTTGGTAAAGACTATTCCTCAGATAGACACACAAGATCATTTATATATATGTGGAATGTAGTTTCCATTATATAATCGCCCCGACCTCACCAATTTTTTCTTTTCGGGTAGGTTTGATTGTGAAGAATTATTTTCATCATCGTCGCTTCATTATTGCAGCCCTTTTCTTTTTATTTCTCTCTCTCTCTCTCTCTCTCTCTGTCTGGGAGGGAATGTGTGTGCAGTTTGTGCTTCTCTACTTTCATTAGTCCCTACCATTATTCTATTTTTCCAGACAGTAATCTCAATTTTTTTTTCTTGTTTATTTAATCCAAAACAAACACAAACCACCATCCTTTCAAAATGCCTTTCTGCACACCCACGCAGCGTTCATTATAAATAGTAATAACAATAGTTGTGGTGGGTGGTGCCATAGTTATAGACCTAATCGTTTTTTCAGTTCGCTTTTTTAATAACAAAGACTTCATTTTTACTGGATCACAACTATTCGTCATTCATCTTATAAACCATGAAATGGTTATGCAGCATGAGGCCAGGTTTTGCATACTTTGGAATAAACTTATACCAATATTAAGTTTAGGGCCACTGGAAACAGTATGCATCTGTTAGATCATGCAAAAACATAAATGCCAATGTTTTAGACTCCTTAATATTGTAGGATGCTGTAAATGAAAAAAGGTTAATGCTTCTTTCAGGCTTTTTTTCGCCTATATCATATAAAAAAACCAATGGCCAACGTAATAAATAGATCCATACTTTTCCGCATGGTATTAATCCATAAGCTGTTGGCCCAAAGGTCTTAGATTTTTATTCTGTGACTGACACTTAGGGTGGAAGAACAAAAATAGGTAAACGAACACCAATACTAACAGAAATATCATACTATTTTTTCCAAGTGCAGATGTTGCACATTTGTGAGAATTAATCTTTAATAAAACCATTATTTATTCAGTAAATATTGTCAAAGTGAATAAAAAGCTGAATTGTAATGGGTCAGATTTTGGAACAAAGCTAGCCAAAATTTCAACATTCAAATTGTAGATTAAGATTGAAATAATGAATCAATTAATGCAACTAAATTTCGCCTGGGAAATGTTATAGAAAAATTTCTTACGATTTTATACACAATATTTTCGAAAAATCCCCCTCACCACTTTTACAGGCTCATAAAAATAATTTTTTTTTGTCTGGTGTTACAACAGCCTAATGTAAATGTCAAGATATTAAGAATGGTGTGGATTACACTTCCAAAATCTAAGATGTCGCCACTATATTATGAACTTCCACTTGCATCAGGCATATAATCACATGAATAAGTAATTAACAACATTAAATAAAAAAAAATATGTAGCTTTTATTTCCAGTAAAAATAATGATGTTTGGTTTATAAAAAACAATTGCTTTTTTATGTATCATGAAACAAAATGGAAATTTGAATGAAAAATGGAAGTGTCAGCATAATGGCTTAAAAACACTGAGGAGTTATCAAGGATAACAAAAATGGATGAACATAGGCTTCAGTTTTTTTGTTTGTAAGGCATATCATCATTTTTCAGGTCATTTAATGCCAAAAACAATCATTTTTGATAAACATTCTTTTGTCCACACAAAATTTAAAAAAAAAACATCATAGTATCCACTATTTAATCCATAACTGGAGGGAATGTGGGGATTCATACCTTTCCCAAGTCCAAATGTGAATGTAAACAGAAGGACTGGGATTCAAACTTGTGGATTACGATTCCAAAGTCCAGCTGCCTATCCACTGCCATAAGTAGACCTCTCAGGCTTAAGAGTAATTCGAATAAAATGACCATTAGCTTCACCCTGGTTGTTAGACCTAATGAGAAGTAAGAAAAGGAAGAAGCAGCAGCAGCAAGATGAGAGAGAAAAAGGATATAAAAATATATTCAGGATTCCATAAAATAGAGGGTGTGGTCTCAAGTTAGCAGACACTGACTGACTATGGCTAAAAACAAATAAAGAGTGAAAATGGCAGTAATCAAAAACTTGCAGATATAAAAACCAGGATAAAAACAAAAAGAAATGGTCCAATACAAATAAATCAAGTGAAGAGGAAAAAGGAAATCTTCTGAAATTTGCTTTGAGATGTTTTTAGGAATTGCGATGCAAGAATGTCAAGTTACACTTTAACAATCTCCTTCCACACCAAAAAAATTAGTTTCAAGTTTCTTTAAGAGTTTATCAAAGTTTGAGATCATCTTTTGTTTGTTCATTTAGTTTTATGGCATATCAACCTTTTTAGATCTTTTAATGAACTATCATTTTTTTAATAAACGGTTCATTTTGTCCACATGTTGTTTTTTGAAAACATTTTGCACTATTTAACACATAGCTGAAGGGAATGTGGAAGATTCATACCTTTTCCAAGGGTATTAGTTCAAATATGAATGCAAATGTAACGACTGGAATTCGAACTCACATATTATTATTCTAGAGTCCGACTGTCTATCTACCGTAGTCCTCCTCCATCATTTAATACAATGACCATTTAATATGCTTAGTCGCTCCGACCATTATTATTGTAATTTCCCTTAGAATGAAAATGGAATATTCCAAAAGCCCAATATACAATTGAGATTTCGTGTTGCATATTTGGTAAAAAGGTAGCGATGATCTGATTGGACAAAACACATAACTATAAAATTAGAAAAAACGTGGCGGTTTTACCTTCTTTATTTGTGTTTTCGTGAAAAATCAGAAATGTAAAATGCATTCATTTTTCCACTGTTAACACTCAGAGTCATTTCAAGTTAATTAGACAAAGCAGTTAAAATGTTAAGGACATAAAGGAGTTATACCCATTTATGCAAATCTGTAAAATTATTTTTACAGGTCCAACTAGTTATATATTAATATATTTAAAACTATTTCAAAGTTATTGGCAACCTAGAAATAATCTAAAGTCAATAGGAAAATCCTATTTTAAGTTAGAGCCAAAAACTTTAAAATATTTAAAGTCTGATTTTTTGTTTCACTTTAAATTCCCCAAATGAAACTTCACTAGGGTACAGAACTAATTCGAACTTAAATTTTTATCAATAAAAAATGAATGAGGGAAGATTATCATATCTTTTTTTTTAATTGTTTGCAATTTTATGTACAATATCATTAAATCACAAACTTGGTTCTTCAAATAGGACCTACTAATATTTAACTTATAGATATCTGTTGTATATTACTGTAATATATGTTTTCAAAAATCAGTTTTACATAATCCATAAATATCCCAAATGTTAACAAAAATATAATTAATCCTTAATCATTGATCTTGTATTTATTAAAATTAATAATCTAAGTTATTTAAGTTGATATTAGTTCTACCATCTCTCTTCAATTGAAGAATTATTTCTTCAATATTGATACAGATTTCAGTTTTGTAAAAATTTGAAAAAAAAAAATATGTTTATATATATACGTAATAATACATGCCTGCTTAGTTGATGAAACATGAAAAATCTTGTACTTATATTTAGTGTTTCTTAATATAGTTTAATGATAGCAAATCTTGTTTTAAACCGTAAGAAAGGTCTCAGAATAGTTTACTATGCAAATACACCAAAAATCCAATTCAAAACAAAAACAGGCAAAACAATTATAAATGTATACAAAAATAACCAATAGGTATTCTTATATATATGGCGTGAAATAAGTAACACCCTTTTTTTAGTTGAAGATTAAATAAAGAAATGATAATAATTATAAGATATAGAAATAAAAAGGCTTTTTTATTCTGTATTTTATAATGTATATTTTTTTATCATATCTTCTTAATTTATTAAAAATTCATATGAAAAAGGTATTAGTTATGCTACAGCCTAAGCCCCTTTTTGTTTATTTTATGGTGTATATTTACTTTATATCAATTCAATTTCTTGATTTATTATTATCCTTAATTCTAAAAAAGAATTACTTTTGCCCTACCTTGTATAATAATACCTTATATTCATGATGTATTCATATATCTCAATTTTTAATTCGATACAACTAAAACCTCTTTAAAAAGATATTTCTTATTTTGGGGGGCAGGGGGGTGAACGATGCTTATAAAGACAATAATCTAAATATCCTTGAAAGCATTTGAAATATTATTAAATAAAGAAATGTATTCCTAGTTAGTTTTTTTTTTTTTTACTATTTTAACAATTCATTACAAAAATATCATCTCTGTTGGTCTATTAATATAAAAATGATCTTGTATTCAGAAAACATTAGTGGTTATTAGGGTCCTCCATAACTACATAATGTTATTTTTTCCGTTAAAAATGCTTTTAGAGTCATTCTATTAGCATTAACCAAGCTTTTGTTGCAGTCTAATGGTCATGTCCAACTGATCTTAAGGTTTTGTTTATCCCCTACGTATAGTCCGTATCTTCATCTGTTTCCTCCGAGCTGCTGCTGCTGCTGCTGCTACTGCTGCTTTTATTCGAATTTTTTTCATTTCTTAATTCATCAATGTCTTTATCTTCATCTTTTGTGGTTTCTTGCTGTTGTTTCCATCTCTTGGCCATCGCCAAAAGTTTCAGATTTGGTTGAGCAGATTCTTCATCAGGGAAAATGTAGTCAAAATATTCTTCCCATCCAGCATCAGACTGAAATGTTTTTAAAAAGAAACAAATTATAAAATATATAACAAATTATAAATTTCAAATGAATTAATTTCAAACATTTTACTTTAATTTCATTTTTACAAAGTGAATAATTGTAAATTAATCATTCTATAATGAACTATTTGAAAAAATGTCAAACAAAATGTAAATTTTTTAGAGATAGAAAAACAAAATAATGTATGCAATAAAATTTACATTAATAAACACTTATGACATTAGATAAAAAAATTATTCAAAACCAATGATCTAAAAAAAAAAATATTTACAAATCTATAGAAAATCAAAGAATCTTTTAACACTTCTAATGAAATAGATTCCATTTAGTTTTTTATTTACAGAAAAAAATCATATGAAATTTATTTTCTGAATTCATTTTTTATGTAGGTAATTTGTAGAAAAAATTTTGATATAAAGATTAATTTTAAAAGGAATATTAAAGATAATATGATTTAAAAAGTAAAACAACAATGATGTAATTATGAAAATGATAAGTTATAACTTATCATTTTATAATGATCTGTTATTTGATAGAATTAAAAAATAAATATTCCATGTAATTCAAAATAAAATGTTTTTTAAAAGCAAAGAAAAAAAATAAGACTAAAAAAAAGGCTTAAAATCATTAAGGTTAATAATTGTAGTGATATTAATGGTTACTAATCCTACCCCATCTTCTGTAACAATTTTTCGTCTCTTTTTGATCTTCTGAGGCATTAATTTAACGACAGTTTCCTGGGAAGAATCATCTCCAACTTCTTTCTGTTGAACAAAAAAAAAATTCAGATAAATACAATATATATATGATTTTCACCTATCTTTTATACATCAAAAGGAAAAATTGTCACACAACATAAATCTAAAATTAAGTAATACCTGGATCATTATTAACCGAATGAAGTATTTTTCGGAATCCTCGAGATGAGGTGTGATAAATTCTACAAGTATTATTTGGACTATGAATCAATTTAGGTCACCTGAGGAAGACCGAACAGTCATTTGGTTGAAATGTAGTGAGATAGAAAATAATAAGGATGAGGACAATAATCAGAATAATATTTGTAGAATTCAAAATAAGTAATCACAGTGAACTCTCACACTAAATATTTATCCTTTAATTAGAGTTACCTACCTTCTCATCAATATTTTCTTTAAATTTTAGGCATTGTCTTTTTTAACATAAACAGAATGAGATAGATAGATAGATATGATGAACAGAATGAGGTAGATAGATAATATGATGAACAGAATGTGATGGATAGATAATATGATGAACAGAATGAGATGGATAGATAATATGATGAACAGAATAAGATAGATATATAATATGATGAACAGAATGAGACAGACAGAGAGAGAGACAGATAGCTTTTAAAGTATTTCACTTGTTTTCTTTTCTTGTGTTTTCTAGAGTCATTTTTTAACATTTGTTTTTATAATAAATTATCAAAAGAATCCACAGCTTATATTATTCCCTTTAAGATAATCTGAAAACAAACATTATAAACAGGATGAGATTTGAACTAACGTATTGGGTTGAGGTGGGTTGATGTATATTATTTTCTTTGTTTTACTACACATCAACCTTTTAATGCCTGAACCACTCTTCTGAACAAATATTCCCTTTTGTTAGAAGAACACTTATTGAATCATTCAGTCCATCATTGTGATGTCTTAAAGAGATTTGGATCCATTGAATAGTTCATAGATTTTTTTATTCTAATTTTTAATCATCTTAAATTTCAGTAATATAAATGCAAAGAAATGAGAGAAAAAGTATTCTTTAATTTTTCTGAAATAGAAAGAGTATTGTTACAAAAAAATCTGATAAGATATTTTCTCTTATTGCAGTTGTTTAACATTTCATACTAATTTGATACTTCAGAGCATGTGATGAAAAAACTACCACAAACTTGGAGTTACACCAGGGTTTCCCAACCATTTTTTTTCTTCCTGTTAACATACAGAGAAACATGACTTAAAAATTAAAAAACACAAGGTATATATGTTGTGTCCTGATAAAATTTTGCAGCACATTAATGCACATTATAGTAATATGCCATTGTACAGCAGCTTAAAATCAGTGAGTAGAAAATAAAAAGATAAATTCCCTAAAAAGTTAATCTACAAATCTATATGAAATCAATGAGTCTTTCCAATATTTCTAATGTAAAAAAATCCTTTTTTTTTTATTTATAAAAAAAAAGAAAATTGATATTTTAAATAAAATTTTTAATTATTTTGTGAAAAATGTTTTTTAATGAAAGATTAATTTTAAAATGAAATCCTTTAAAAAAATCGTTACCTCAAAGTCTAACCAAGATTCTAAGAGCATCAGACGTTCTTCCCTCTCTTCAGCAGACTTCATTGCCCTGTTACCCTCTCTGTAGACATTGCGAGCATTGACAATGGAATCATCAACAGGAATAGACATCTCAAAATGGGCAAAACTTATCCACACCTATTTGAAAAAATATTCAACAAATGAATTAGCAATAAAAATAAAGAAGGCCAAATAGATACAATTTAAATATTGATAAGATTTTACCAATCTTCCATATATGTTTAAAAAAAATTGTCATGCAACAAACACCAAATCATTATTAATTCTCGGCAGAAAGGTAAGTTAACCTTCTCACTATAGATATGCAAAATTTTGCTTACAACTATTTCTATGTAAAGATGGAAGAGAAAGTTCTCAAAGTAAAGAGTGTTGAATTATTCAACTTAGATGGCAGCCATTTTAAATATTCACTGAAATCAAATGACTTGATTTGGATTAAAATAGAAGTATAAATCCATTTAAGAAAATATAAGGTTTATTGGGGAAATCTGTAAATATTTTTACACAATTTGCAACTTACTCACGCGTCCAGATAGTTTCCACAAATTCTGTAATGAGGTTAATCAATGACTAAATAATAATACAGGAATCTCCACACTAAATATTCATTTATTCTTGTACAAACTAGTTATAAACACATCCTTTTTTAAATAAACACCTTATAAAAATAAGACAAAAAGAATATGTTCTTACCTTTACATGTTGAGTCCTTTGTAACAATCGTCTGTACAAATTTCGAGTACAAGCATACTCCTCTTGTTCAAATTCATAATCAATGTAAGATTTCCATAAAACTTCTGGCATGTCAAGTTTGGGCTGGTTTATAGCAAGTTCATAAATGCTTCGGGCTCGGTCTCTGTCACCAAGAATAGCTTCCAACTCTGCATACTAAGAAATAAAAGACAATAACATCTATAAAAGTTGTATTAATATAATATTTGTTTTATGATTCAATGTATTTCCAAAAATTGAGCATCTTCTGTTTTTTTCAGAAAGATAAATCCTTGAATTTTATAATATTAAAATCAGAATGATATAATACTTTTTCTATAATTTTTAATAGAATTTAAAATTTTTCCAAAATAATGTGTTTGACCCAATTTTTTGACAAACATAAACAAAATTTAAATATTTTTTAAAAGGTTTTTGAATCAATTAAACTAATTTTTTTATGTCAAAATAAGATTTAGGATGGTTTGCAATAAGAATATGCAAAAATATTAGAATATTTCAAATAATTCCATTTTTTTATCAAGAGCTGAAAATTTCCCCCCAAATAGAAGCAGACAAGTCTTGGAATGTACAGACTTGAAAAGTATGGGAGCCTAAATACTTGTTAAGCATTACCACAAATTTTAAAATTTGAATGTAATCAAACAGGCAACGGAATATAACTGTTGTAGCTCCTTTCAGCCACCAATCATTACAATATCTCACATAAACAAAAATCGCAGAAACAATTAAATGTAATTTTTTTTACTCCAGCTGAGGTATTTTATTCTTTTTTATTCTAGATTCTTCAAAGCATTCTCTAATGTTATATTGGTCAGTTTGTCCATTATAAAGGAAATTTTCATTAAAGATATAAAGTATGCCTGTTTTTAGTGGTTTTCTTTTTTATGCTAATCAGAAAAAGATTAAGTTTAATAACATATTCAACCATTTTCACATTTCAAAACTTTGAGATAAAAAATTAAACACATTGAAATTTTGGATTTCAATCTGCGATTTTGAAGCCCATCTGTTTTGTTTTTTTAAATTTTTGTTTTTCTACAATGTTCATCCTTTCCGAAAAACAGAATATATATATGCTCAGTGTTCTTTTTTTTATTTAAAGGGTAGGACTAGGCACAAATAAAGGAGGGTGGGTGCGAGCAAAAAGAATATATCGATTGTGAAAAAATTTTACACCCTTACAAAATCCATACTTCACTTAATAATCGCTAAAAATTTCATACTGATTATATATTTACCTGATTTTTGGTAGATTTTTAATGAGAGCCATTAAGAAAACTACTGACCTAAGAAACCCCTGTGTAATAATTTGCCGTACGTAAAAAATAAAATTTAAATAATAAAATGAAATCAATATACTAATAAAATAAAAGCAAAAACTGTAACATGGCAATTTTTATGAATACAGCAGAGGCTAAACACACCAAGGATCAACGTCACTTACACTGGCATGTTTCTTGTAGATGTACACGAAATCCTAACATATATTTGTAGCGACACTAAGCAGCCGATAATTAAAAATGGATAAAATCGACTACTCAGTCCGCTAACAATATAAAAAAAATGAACAAAATAATGTGTCTGATGAATGAGCAAGAAATAAATAATAAGAATGCAGATTTCTATAAAATAATCAATTAAATTTTATTATGGTTGAAAAAAAAGTGAAGTTGAAGAAATGTTCAAAGGAAAAATGTTTCTGACAAAAATATTTTTTCTTTTAAAGGAACAAAAAAAAAAAAAAAAAAGATATTTTGTTTCAGAGTGGGTTGTGTCGTGAGTGAACAAAATCAGTAGCAACAAAGCGAGTTAGTAATGTTGGCGATGATGATGATGCTTGTTGAAAATGGTTGGTTTTCTATGGTGAGTGAGAGAAGAAACACTTTGTTGTTGTTTTTTTTTATAAGAAATTTGAAGGAGAAAATGCTTAGAAAAGTGTTTTGAAGAAAAAGGTTAAAGAAAATACCGATTGATGAAATTGTTTTTGGATGACGGGCCGAATGGAGTTTTTTTTGATGAGAGGCCCGGAGTGGAAATGGCAATTAAGTTGTTTTTACCCGGCCGGAGTTTTTTTGGTGTTTACAAGAGATCTGCCCAGAGTCCACTAATTTCAAACCGTTTTTCCAAAAATTTATATGTGGCGCGAAATACAGGCGCGAATTCATTGCAATTTGGTGGAAGAAGTTCATTCCGATTTCAATCTTTCACTTATTTTAAGCTTTATTTCCTAAATACTTTTCTTCATTACAGATTTTGACAGATTTTTTAGTTTCTAAAGACAGTTCACCATTATCATCTTCGTGGGGAGGCATGGAATTTTCTTTTTTATTATCATCTTCGTGGGGAGGCATGGAATTTTCTTTTTTATTATCATCTTTGTGGGGAGGCATGGAATTTTCTTTTTTATTATCATCTTCATGGGGAGGCATAGAATTTTCTTTTTTATTATCATCTTCATGGGGAGGCATAGAATTTTCTTTTTTATTATCATCTTTGTGGGGAGGCATGGAATTTTCTTTTTTATTATCATCTTCATGGGGAGGCAT
>JAYKTE010917876.1:0-16431 GCA_036873565.1 Xipholeptos notoides
AGGCCATTTTTTATGTGCTCACCCCTAGGCTTTTGTAATCAATGTTACCCTTCACCTAGATGAGTTACTCTCCCGGGTTAACGAGCCTCATCTACCCAAGACAGCTGAAATGAATGCAATGGTTTTCACTGGGATTTGAAATTGTGTGCTACGTATCCAAAGACAAAGCTTTTCCCACTGCTCCAACCTCGCTACCCTCCCACACACATATTTATATGTATACACACACACACACATATATATATATATACACACACACCCACACACTTATACTTACAAACACAATTAAATTTTTCAATGTATTTGTATTAATTCTATACTGTAAACATATATAAATATCCATCCTTAAATATAGTATCAATAAAAATCCATTTAGATAAATGTCTATGTCTTTCTTAAATACTTACTTTGCTTGGGATGATTGAAGTCTGGACCAAATTTCTGAATTTTCCAACTGTGGGATCAATGTCTTCTGCAAATAGAAAAGAAAAAATTATGAAGAATATTAAAACAGATAATTATTTCAAAATCTAAAACTTGTTGAAAACTTTCCTTTCAATCTAGACATTTTCAAAAGAACAAATAGTCCAAACCATAAACAACAAACCCAGATTATTATTGATCAGGCACAAGCTTTTAAAAAAGTTATCCAAGTTAAAAACTAATTTTGAATTCCTGTCTTGTAATATTCCGAGGAGAAAACATTTCACCTTCAAAATGGACTTATTTTCACAAGGCCAGTTTTATGTGCTCATTATATCCCTAAGTTTTTTGTAATCAGTGTTGCCCTTCACCTAGATGAGTTACTCTCATTGAGTTGACGGGTCTTATCCACCCAGGTTTTTGGAATCAATGTTATTCTAAACCTAGATGAGTTACTCCTGAGTTAACGAGCCTCATTTGACCCAGACAGCTGAAAGTGAATGCAATGGTCTTGACTAGGATTTGAACTTGTGTAATATGATTCCAGAGTACAAGCTTTTACTACTGCTACACTCTTGCTGCCCAGGGCTTTTTTAATCAGTGTTATCCTTCATCTAGATGAGTTACTCTCATTGAGTTGATGAGTCTCATCCACCTGGGTTTTTGCAATCAGTGTTACCTTTACACCTAGATGAGTTACTCTCCCCAGTTAATGAGCCTCATCTACTCTAGGCAGAGGAAAGTGAATGTAATGGTTTTGACTGAGATTCGAACTTGTGTACAGCTAATGGGAATGGGATTTGAATTCATGTTCAGCAAATAGGAATACTCAAGCCAAGTATCAAATCTCAAAGAAAAAATAATCGGCAGATTTTATTTACTACCATCAATTTATTTATAATAATTTTACTTTTGTCAGTTGGGCAGATATTAATCTATGAAAACTTGGCAATGCGCTTCTTCACTCATCCAATTACAAGGCTTGTCGTCTATGCCAGTTTATTCGGGTGTAAAGAAATCAATAATTACAACATCTATAAAATATGAAAGCTTCTTTTCACAACTTCAATATTATTGACAGAAACGGTTTTAAGAGTTTGTAGCCATGATTAACACCTAAGGTATCAAATAGCTGTAAAACTATTCAAGTCAAGTTCCAAATAATATATATTGATTGGACTGAATTTTTGAGATGAGACTTGCTAATTGATATTATTGATATCATTTATAATTTTGTTCTCAATTGCTATGTAGACAACATTTTGGCCAATAGGCCTTACATCTTTTTAAAGGTATCAATTGTCTACTTTGGAAAATATATTGAACCCAAGAACCTTTATTGAACTGTAAAGTCAACTTTTTATTTAATCCACAGGCGCAGACTGTTCCTGTTCCATAAGCTATAACCCAATAGCAGCAGTGTTAATCTATGATAAGCATTCTTAGTTATTTCCAAGTACAGTCAGGACTGACCCTTAGAACTGACATGGATCAATGATCAAAAGTAATTAGCTACACCTATTATAAAATAGAGAGATATAATTATTAATTTATTTAAATGATCTCCATTTAAATTAAATCCAAATGATCTAAACATTAATACAGGGTGGCCCAAAAGTTACCAACCCATGAAAATTTTTTTTTTAAATACTAAAATATTTTTTGTTGTATTGTGTATTGTAATTGCCAAAATATATATTGTATGAATTTAAAATAGTCGGTAACTTTGGGGCCACCCTGTAGTATACATTAATTCATCCAGTCAAAGCTTTAAACTAGCAATTTGTACAATACTTAATAAACTTCCTACTTGAAAGAAATTATATGCGGATGATTAAATAATACAACATGAAAATCATTGTTCAGTTTACGAATATAAGGGTCCAAAGTATTTAAAGTATGGAATCCAAGAATGTCAGAGTTCATATATGAACATTATAATAAATGCAATTAAACCAAATAATAGCAGTGGTGTTTGCTTCTTTCTTGAAAATTAAATGCAAGAGTTAAAGCCAGAATTGGGAGAACTGACTATTCAGTTATCAAACAAATTTATCACTAATTATACCCAATACAAAATGCAAATACCAAAACCATAAACAAACCTAAATTTTTTTCATGCTATTTCTTTATTCTGACTATTTCATAAATTTTCACAAATTTGACAAATGAATTTCAGATTTATAAATAGAACTATACATATTCTTTCTAATTATTTTTTAAAAAATGTTTGATACAATCGGACTTAATCTACAAGCTATTTTTTTATAATGATGTGTCGCCCAATAGCTTTTTGGTGAATATCGAAAATTAAAAAATGCTGAAAAACAAATTTCCTGGTGTAGATTAACTTCAGGTTTTAAAAATAATTTAATGAATTTTACTTTTAAATATTTTTGTTCTTTAATATTCTAATCTTTTTGGTAGTGAGTCAATTTTTGATTATTGAGTAGAATAATTATCAGAATTTGTTTGTTTTTAATTAAAATACAAAATTTTGTTTGAAATGAATTATTTGTAAAACAATGAATGCAATACTGAAAGATAAAATTAATTGAATTATTTTGAAAATCTGATAATTTCAACAGGCATACATACTGATGAGAAAGTGTTTTTCTATAGGAACCTAAAGATTTCATGAGTCTTCTTATAATAAAATTCACTAGTTATCATTGATATAATGGCTTCTGCTTATTTTGATGCATTTCTCTATAAATCTGAGCTAGCAACTCAAAAACGTAATGTACACAAGTAAGGAAAAACATTAAAATGGTATTAGACTGTTCCAATCATTTTGCAAATAGGTATTATCTCTTTCCTTTCTTTACAGCAATGGAATTTCTTTCTTTCATCCTGTAGCAAAATTATTAGAAATGGCTTTACTTTTAACTCGTATTTGTCAAGACTGAATCATTTTTTTCTAACATACCATTTTCATTATTCTAATTCTATTTAGTTCAAATCTCAAATAATCTTGGGAAAGTCGATTTGGGACAATGGGTAGGCAGTCAGACTTTGGAATTGTAATACAAGAGTTTAAATCCCAGTCCTTCTGTGCACGTTCACATTTGGACTACTACTACATTTGGACCCTTGGAAAAGGTAGGAATCCCTACTTTCCCCTCTAATTATGGGTTAAATAGTGTACTTTGTGTTATTCAAATAATATTGAGGACAAACGAACGTTTATCAAATAAATGATTGCTCTCGGCATTAAATGACTTAAAAACACAAACAAACCAAAACCAAATAATTGCCTTTTTAAGACTTAAAATCAAATTATGAAAATAATAAATTTCTGAGTCTTGTTGTAAATACTTTTAATATTATGGTTTTATTGGAAATACTTTATAATTTTCTGATTTACTTTTCTTTTAAGTGAGGTAGAAAATTACTGTATATTTAAGAATAAATTGACCTTTTATCCCTCCTCAAAAATCATTACAAAATCAAGTGTCATTTTATAAAACAGTAACAAAAAGCAAACCTTAATATTAGCTAAAATTTTAAAGATTTTGGGGGGTGACTTATACCTCGAAATATACAGTACCTAATGAATCATTACATTTAAATATATCATTGAATAAATAATATTAAAATAAAAAAGTAACATAAATGTTAATACAAGAAAAATTCATTTTTAAAAATGTGAAAACAATAGTTAATACAAACTAAAGTAAGCAAGAAGAGTAATTTCCCTTGTTATTATATTAAAGATTGTCTTGTTTTCAAAAGCAAAAGAATTCATTATAAATATTCCGTTTTTAATTGACTTAACTGTACATTTAATAACTATGTTAAAATGCTTATTTTCCTTTTTAAGAGATAATGACAAAAATAATCTCTTGATGATTTATTTTTTTATAATACTAAACCTGTCATTTTCATTGGTAATTTTAACTATACCAAGCTAATATTAGAAATAAAAAAATATTGTTCACACAGAAAATCCTGTTAGTCGTACCATTTCAATTGAAGTCTTAGATCTATTAAAAAATAAATATATATAATATTATTTTACTTCATTTTTACTGATAATTGTTATTACTCTAAAAAAATGAAATGAAATAATACTAAAGCCAAACCTTGAATAATAGATTAAACCATTTTCTTGATATAACTTCCATGTCGGAAAAAATCTACCTATATATATATATATACAAGGGTAAATCAAAAATTTCTAAGACAAATGACATAAACTCAATCTGAGTGAAAATAGAGCAACAAAATTTTATCAAGTAGGAATTTCTCAATGAAAACATCACTCGTAGAAGTGTATTGAGTTAGGTGGATCTTTTTCTGTAGAAAAATAATTTTGCAACTTCCATAAATAAAGATTTTCTTTAATTTTTTTCCAAATGTTTTGATTTACCATCGTATTGGTGGTGTGAAACTCTAAGAATGCGACTCCAGTCATATACATGCGACAGAAACAGAAATGTGTCATTGAATTCTTCCATGCAGGAAAAATTAAACCAATCGATATTCATTAGCACCTTTGTGATTTAAAAAAGAAGACATTTAACCAACAATAAAGAATAAAGTAAACTCTACTTGTCCCCAAATCATTTAAATAAAATCTGATTTTCAGTCACTGATTTTATACCAAGTCCATGGGTTCTTATGTGTATGCAGTATTATAACTAACAATAAACAATAGTTCTTGGTGGTACCAGAAGAAATAAAACTCACTAGATCAACTCTGAGGTGGTTAGCTATTCTTATAAATGGTAAGTATTCCCAGAAAAAAATAAGAAGCTGATTTAAATACTTTTCATTAGCACATGTGATAGACTTATGAATCACCAATGGCATACTTATGGGTTGTAAAAAGAAGCAGTTTTAATTTTTCTATATTTGAAGAAACACATTTTATTATAATTTTACTAACTTAATAGGTTTTTACATGATTGACAAATTGAATCTAAAAAGTTTGTCAAATACCCCTAGCTAGAAAAATATATATAATAAATGAATATATATATCCACATTTAAGATAGATAAATAGATACTGAGATCAACTAAAGAAATTAACAATTAACAATATTCATGCTACAAATGAAATTGATATTTTAATATTTTTTTCTTTTTCTGTTTACATTTGAAAACCAACAAAATTATAAATAAGGAATGAAATTCAACAGAAAAAGTAAAAATTACAATCATTTATATCCGAGATGCTCTCAAGATTAAAAGAAAAGGAGTATAATCTAATGATGTGTGTAAAATGACAAATATAGTCATTGGTTATTTAACTGTCACTATGAACTGAAATTTACTTTTTATTTAGAAGATCAAAAAAGTAAATATCTAGACTTCCGCCAAAAATATTACAAAGTGCAGAACCTAAGAGATATACTCGGAAATGTGTAACACAGACAGTTCTGGCCTTCCTTCAGATGATTGACTTACTGGACAAAGTCTAATTTTGATTCGCGATCCTTATATAATCATGTGTCCTTGAAACAAACAAAAACTCCCTTCCGATTTACACTCTCCATACAAACATGACCACATAGACTTCTAACACACTTATATCCACTACCCCCAAAAAATATGAACCTCTCTCTCAAATTAAACTGATTCAGCAATAGATAACCAAAAATGGTTGATTTGCTGCAAAACAAAACAAACATACATCGAATTTTCAGAGTGAGCCCAATCAGAGATAGTGATGGTTTGATCCATGTTGATTTGACAGGGAATGACTTCAATGCTAATTAATAGACGGTCAGTTCTGAAAGATTATCTCTTTAATTTGGAATAATCAATAAAATTAGAAAAAAAAAGATAGAAAAGGTAGATGAAAGAAAGAGACACAGGAAAGAAAATAAACGAGAGAGGTGAAAACAAAGGATAGAAAAACAAATAAATAGAGGAAGAAAGAAAAGGAAAGAAAAAGGCAGAGAAAATACACAGAAAAGAAAAAAAAAAGAAAAGGACAGTTTCTCTACAGACAGTATGATTTATAAAAAGAATCCACTTTGCAACAAATTTAGATGATTCAAATACTTTTAAGTAAAAATAAATTTAACTGATTTAAATCTTTACCAAAAAATATTTTTTCAGAACTTTTCTCAGAATAGATAGAATATATGTGAAAAATACTATACAAAAATTGCACAGAGAATATTATTGAAAAAAAATTCTACCAAAAATTCAGCAAAACTATGAATTTCAAACTAAATAGTTCTAAAAATATGGTAGCCATCTTTAAAAAAGAATTTAAAAGAATTTAAACATATAGGAACATTCCAAATACATATTGTTTTGGCATAACTATATTTCTATGTGTAATCTTGAAGCTACTGAAATAATTAATTTTCATGTTTGCATAATTATGTGTATCTGTGTGTATGAGATAGATAGATAGTTAGATAGACAGATAGATAGATAGATAGAAAGAAAGATAAACACTAAAAAAGAAAGTGACTAGTATTAGAAATTAGATTAAAGAGAAATCTGAAAATTTTGCCACATTCCAATATAAAGTTTTCTATAATTATTGAAAAAAGTAAAATACAGAGAGCGTGCACTTTAAAGATAGCAAATGGGGATAGTTGTCAAGAGGGTCTGTTAAATTAATTTCAGGTCACATCTTAGTTAAAAAAATGTTCTAGTGTTATTCATTTTATTGCAGTGTAGATATTTTTTTAAGTGTTTAGGTCTGCTACTCGTTATCACTTAACCAGCAGAGAGATATTTGGTAGTGGTAGAGAATGAAAAAAAAAAGCATGACTATTTCTCAAAGAATCATTACAATATTTTCTATTATTATACTGACAACATGAAATGATGTCAAACTGAAATTATAATTTTTCTACAAACTAATAAATGAAATTAAGAAAAGTTGTTATACAAAAAATAACTGATAACCATTATAAGAAAAAATAGATTAAGCTTTTATTTGGAAGTCTTTTGAGTTATTTTAATAGGATAAGAATTGGCTGTTTGAGACATGTTTTCATTATTTTCACTATTTAAATTATTTGGACTATTTTCATCTTTATTGCTTTATTCACATATTCATGTTCAGGCCTTCTTCAAATATTAATTGAAATGAGTAATATCAGAAGAAAATTGAAGGCACAGCAGCCAAAACATAATTAAATCAAATAATATATAACAATAAAGATTAGAATAGAAGTCCACACAATTTGAATAATAATGATAAGAATTGTTTTGGAGACAGTTCTGGAGGAGCTGAAGATGAAAAATTAGTGTTTTTAAAAGTTAATGGTTTAAAACAAAACTAAGAGAACTACCCAATTCATAAGGCAAAACAAATGGCTTTATACCTTTCTCGTGAAAAAAATAAGTTTAGGAAAAGTATGCAATTATTTTATTGGCTCTATCATGATGTAGAAGCCAAATCTCTTTTCCAGACCTTCTGGATTGGTACTTTAATTAGATTTCAGCACTGATCAACTATAAGTACATGCAAAAACTGTAAAACAATGGGAAAGAGGTGCTGGTCTCCATCATTAAATGGCCACTTTCTTGAAGATGAAGAGCAGTCTAGAATTTAGCTGTCACCCATTTTTAAGAAAGTGGTTACAAATATAATGACATAATATAAGATTCAAGAATTAATCTTTAAAATGTATGATAATCATGTGTTTTACAAATGGTAAAAAAAACTTTTGGAATCAAAAAGAAACTTGCAAAATTTGATAGAACATTCTTTTGGATGATTATTGACCTATAAATGGTGAAACATCTCAAAGTTTTGACAGTTGAGGTGTCAGCGGCACGTACATGAACTAATTGATATGAATAAGCTTGTCATAGCAAAAGGCCAACAATGGGATTAGCATTACTATTGCTGACAATCAAGAAGAGAGAAAAAGAATGACTTCTTGACAACGACTAAGAAAGTGAGGGCCAAGCAGTAATTGAGTAAACTTCACCACAACAAAATCAGCTGTAATAATCTTATGGAGAAAAGTAATTATTTTCTTCCTAAAAATGTGTGTTTTGAAATTTTATTTCCTATGGGAGTCTTTAATTATTTTACAAACATTATATTTTGGAGGGTCCTATATGTATGTGTTACAAAAATACAATAACTCACTATGCTATATAATGTATAAGTAGCCTGACCAAGTAGGTATGGTCGAAATTGAGCTAATAGCCATGATGAGTTAATCAAAGATATATGATTAAATTATTATTGTTTAAAATTTGATGAAAAAAAATTGGCACAGTTCCAAAACAAGAACCTTCTGAAAAAAAAAATCTGTATTTCAAATTAGAATATGATATTTGATAAACTAGGAATTAATGTGAATAAAACTGTTGAAGATCAAGTATTGGAATAAGCAAAAAATGTCCAGAAGTAAAAGCATGCCATTCAAAAATTTGATCTTAACTGTAAATGCAGAATATTATTACATTTCCTTGACACATCTAAACTAAAGATGGTTTAGAATTCTCTTTTAACTCAAAATTCAATTATTTTGAAAAAATATTAGTGTCATAACAATTTGCTGTTCTCTCTGACTTCATATGTAACAAATGCTACTCATTTTTCATAAGTATAAACAGACAATTTGAAAAAGTCCATCTGGCTTACTATAAATTTGATGATGATAAAGCATTCAAATTCTGGTATGTTCAATTTCAAATCTGATATCTGATATTTTTTATCATTTAAAAATTAAAGACATTTATCCTATAAGATTTTGTTGTTGTTTTTTATCCATTACAGTTTTCTTATTTTCTAGTTTTCTAATGTAGGCTCTTACATCAATTTCAAAATTTAGTATATATTTTACGAGGTTATGTGTAACCCTAGGAGATAATGTGTAGATAATGACTTGCTGCCTATATATATATATATCATAAATATAAACATTCAACAATTTGAGTTAGTCCATGTGGAATACTTTAAAATCGATGATGTTAAAGCATTCAAATTCTGGTTAGTCTATTGTCTCATATTTACAAATCAGATTTATAAAATACTAACCATGTGTATCCAGAATTGTCCAGCTATCATTTTAATTTCAAATTTGATTTTATTTAGCAAATTCAAAATACACACGCAATTCATTTGTATTAATTTTTTTCTAAGTATATTTCAAGCATTTGTTTTTCTTAAACCAACTATTAAACAAAACTTAAATTTGTGTATTTAAAAATTTCTCTTTTCTAGTTAGAATTAATCTCAACATCTGCATAATTTAGTTATTAAAGTTAATTAAAAATTGATTAATTAATAATTAGTTGGTAAAAAGAAGACTCCAGTAGATATGAATTGATTCATAATTTTGTTTACCATGAAGTATATTGTTTTCTATTTACAAAACAAGAGGGAAACCCTGACAGGCAGTGAGTGTTGGGTTACAGAAATTACTACTATGTATAGAAACAGAGACAGTGTTGTTAAGTAAAAATAAAAGGTCCTGAAGTTCTTCCAAAAAAATATTCGGCCTTTCGTTTTTTTTTTTTGGTGGGGGCATGTTTTGGAGACAATATGGAGTCCTTTCATAGGGTTATGTAACAACAAGGCATATCACTAGTTGGTAGGAATTTGCCATTAGAGATCTAGTTAATTTTGGTTGATATGAAGTTAATTGATTTTTTTCCCAGTTGTTTCGAAGTCCATGGGGAATGAACTCACAGCCAGACACCCACAAAGTTCCATTCATATATAAGTTTTGATATGTAATTTATTTATGTATATTATCATATATAATTTATAATAACTATAAATATATACAATTTCACAAAAAACTGTTTCCTATAGAAAAACAGACAAAATTAAACACTGTAACATATTTAGAGATATTTTTTTCCATTTTACCATTGTTCATATGGAAAACAGCAGACAAGATTAATTGATTAAAAAAAAGTATAAATATGCATAAATAAAAACACATTCAACTTAGGTTCAATAAAATAAATTTTAGGTCCTTGTAATCCCATGTGAAGTTTATGAGTTCATTGGAGAATACATAAATGAAAAAATGGCTTCAATTTATTTATGGAGAGGAAGATAATTATTGTACACAACTATGAATTGAAATAGAATTTTCTGAACTATACAAACTATTAGCCTACAATAACAAATGATATTTATTTAGAGACTAATAATAAATTATAGATTGTCTGATTATTTTTATTCAAGTTATTTTGACTTTTACTCTCAATTTCAGTGTTCAAAAAATACCTAGCAGATTGACATAGTACCTGATAATGCTTGTAAGTTAGTTTGTTTTTGTTTTACAGCATTTTTAGATCATTTAATGCTGAGAAAAATCATTTTTGATAAACGTTCTTTTTTTGTCTACACATAGTTTTTTGAATAATGCAATATACAATATTTAATCTATGACTGGAGGGAATGTGGGTATTCATACCTTTCCCAAGGGCAAATTATTAGTAGATTATTAGTAGATTATTATGTGAAAATAAATGGAATGAATGGGATTTGAACTCAGGTATTAGGATTCCGAAGTCCAACTGCCTACCCATTGTCCCAAGTGGGCTTCCTGATAATGCTTGTAGAATGTGGACAGTTTTATCCCTGTAGAAAATAAAGGGTAATCTTTACAGTTCCAAGAAGACACTCCAAATTTTGCCTGAAAGTTTTGGAATCTGGGAAGTACCTCAAGAAAAATGAAAGACACATAATTGGAAACTTTGTGACGATAACACTGAAGATAAAAACAAAAGTTTGAATAACTTTAATAAAGATAAATTGTAGGTTTTGTATAAAATGATTCACAAGAGTTGATAAAACTTAAACCACAAGATCTTTATTAGAAAAGATTTTTCATACTTTAGTACAATTGATATTTTCTAGAAAGTAAAAACACATAAACACCACCAGTATCTATAAGAAAAGATAACTCCATTAGAAAGTCACAAGGATTTAGCAGATGTCAAATGAACAACCATGTTTAACACTATGTAAAAGAATATTTAGAAAAAACAATTCTCTAATATTCAAGAATTTATTGTTTATTGAATAGAATACATTTACCTGGTTGAGCATCAAATCAAGTTAGGCACAAGGCCAGTTTTACGTGCTCATTAAATATGATAATCTTTGAGAAACATACTTATGGCTTCCCTCACAATTGCAGGATCTGCGAGGGCACTACGCACAACCCTCTTCATATCTAAAAACAAGAACTATTGTCTACCTTAGGGATGGAACCAAATGGAACTCAAAAAGCCCATCAGCTATTCAACACCCACTCTTCTAAGTTCAGTAACTTGATATCAGGCTATTATTATTTTCCTATCTTGCTTACATCCTACTTTGACAACAATCATGATTTGGCTGGACCTAAGCAAATCTTATAGTAAATGGACCAATAAGATTTGATGAGTTGATTGATGAAATTGAAGATGTCATTAAGATAAGACAGTGCCAAAAAGAGGTTCATGAAAAGCTGTGTGATGCTAGAGAAGTGTATTGAACCAAAAAGATAATCAAATGATAAGAAGTCAAAACACATGAAGTGAGTCAGCTTTCATAGCATTCTAATTAATGGAGAAATGAGCAACAAATGCTATTCTATCTTCCACTAAACAGTATTGGTTGCTAACTTGAAAATATAAATAAAGTCAAGCAAACAAAATAAAGAGAGACAATTAGAAACAAAGATTTAAAAATCTATTGTTATTTCTATTTAGAAGATATTTGAAAAAAAATTGTTTTAGTCTTATGAAGACACCATGATAGAAATGGGAAAAGTACAAAATATAAAAATAGAACTGGTCAACTATTCTATAACTTTTCTATATCTATATTTTACTATTTTAGATCTATCTGACTTTTTTAACATAGGACTAATTTCTGATGTATGGATTGTCTGAAAAATATTTTAACCATCTATTAGCATAATACA
The DNA here is from genome assembly GCA_036873565.1 of Xipholeptos notoides. NCBI lineage: Eukaryota > Metazoa > Mollusca > Cephalopoda > Idiosepiidae > Xipholeptos > Xipholeptos notoides. Next base: position 12,288 of record JAYKTE010917876.1, read on the forward strand.
GGAAAAAAATGTTAAGCTTATAGTATCTGCTCTCTGCAATTAAATTGCAAAAACTATATGTAAAAACACTTCTGAATAATTAATATGGGGAAATTCTTCTGATCAAATATGGAACAGGGTTTTGAAATTATCTTATTTTTGTGGGAATATGATTTCATTCTTTGAAATTTTGGTGGAAAAATATCAAACCATATTTTATTTCTTTACCAACAGTTAAAACGGCTTTATTTTCTTTTAACCACAAATAGTTGATAGGCCGTTAAACACAATAAAATCAAACCAAACCAAATCAAATCAAATCTTTTTTTAGCTTAAGGTTAATGAACTTTTCAAAAATTTTTGATTGGTAATGTGTGTGTGTTACATTTTAAATAATTCATCTGTTATCCAAAGAGAAATTCAACAATTCGGAAAACCCAGTCTCCATTAGAATGAAGTAAGGGAAAAGTAGTACAAACAAGGCATGTACTCACTTCTGAGTAGATTATGAGGTCACTTGGTTTGATGCAGATTGTCTGGCATCTAAGATTGGTCTTACTGAAAACATTGATATGCAAATAAGTTCTGTAGGCGTTAACTGCCAGTTCCAGATTATCGATAGCATCATACTGTTGCTAAATCTTTTGATGGCAAATGAGTTAACAACTTGCTATTTCCTATTTGGTAAAAGCAAGGGTGAAGCAGCAGTGGTAAAAGCTTGTAAAAAATTGTATTACATGAATTCAAATCCCAATCAAAACCATTAGATTCACTTTCAGCTGTCTCAGGCAGATAAGGCTTGCTAACTTGGTACCATAACTCATCTAGGTGTAGGGTTAACACTGATTCTAAAATCCAGGATGGATGAGACCCGTCAACTCAATTAAAGTAATTCATCTAGTGAAGGGCAACACTGATTACAAAAGCCCATATAATGAGCACGTAAGTCTTGCCTTGTGCCTAACTTGGGTTTGTGCTCGACTAAGTAGATATATCTTATTTGATAAAAGAAAAAATACAATTATAATCTAAGTAAATCATAATAAGAATCATTTAATGATATCAATAGGCACGGCACTGTTTACAATAAAAAACTAAGACCTAAATCTATGAATATATGCTTTATCTTATTTTTATATCTCTTTATGATTAGTTACAACCATTGTATCATCTATGACTGAGAAGTAAATCTTTGATAAACTAGCATTATCATAAATATTGTATATGTGGTCAGAATAAAATGTATCAGGTACATTAAAACATTTGTGGTTTAATTAAGCTATTACCATCAAAACAAAACCCAGTATGCATTAAAAAAATGTCAATTCATGAACATTCTTGTGTTCCTCAGAGAAGTGAACTATATACTGAATACATATCAAACCCTATGTGAGGTTCCACAAAACATACCTTAGAGGGATTTTTAACAATAAAAGGAATGTCTAATACCAAACATCCTTGTTTTACCATGTCAGTATATTTAACATAGAAAAATATGCTATTCATAATAAAACATACTGGGCTAGCTATTTTTAAAAGGATGGAAAATGGTTCAATGGAAAGCTAGATGATCATGAAAATTTATGACACACTAAAGAAACAAATTGTCAAATACAATCTCACAGCTACTAGACAATTTCTAACTATTGACTATTGACCATGAAGTAATAATTTCTATGTGGTAACTTTACATCCCTGAAACTCAAAAGGAATATTTGGAATCATATGTGCAGATGAATAGGTGGAGTTTACAGTTAGGCAATGCTAGTTATATCAGCTAGTTAAACATGAAAGCATAAAATAAAAGACTTCTCTAAAATCATTGGGAAATTCTCATTTATTTTTATGAAGCCATCTTATTTATGAAATCCTAGTTAGTTATTTATTCAAATAGATTAATTCTTTTGATGGGCTAAAACATAAGTTTCCATCTGAACAAAGCCTTTTAGGCATATTTCTGTTTTCTAATTTATCTAATAGCTTGTTTGGTATTTTTAGAGAAGGCTTTCTTTCTTGTTCTTTGTAACTAACTGCTCAACCAACCTTAATCTCTACACGTCTTCTAAGTAGGTTTTTATTGTATTCTTTTTGTTTTTCCTTTCTTAAGTTAACTTGCCTTTTCTCCAGCTACCGCCACTATCAACCCAACATAAATCCCTTCCTCTTACCGCAAAAGCAGGTCCAAATTATTCTAGTCATGCAAGATCTGTCTGGTGTTGATGTGAGGATTAGTATGCAAACTGAAATCCTTGCCTTTCTACTAAATTAAAATCTAATCAGCTGACATTGCATGTTGTGAGCATTTGCCTGTGCTCAAGTTTTAATTCACTTGTAGCTAAGTTAAACTGCTGAAAATAATTGTGGTTAGCCAAGGGGAGATAAATCTTGGTCTAATAGAAATCTTACTTTGATTTTGTTTCATATATTTTCGTAGCACTTTAACCTTTACTCGCTACTCAACTCTTTCAACACTAAATAATAATAATAATAAGATGAAGAATGATTAAACAAGTAATAATGATGATAATTAACTAATAAGATGAAGAATTATTAAACAAGTAATAATAATAATAATTAACTAATAAGATCTCCCTTCAAAATGAAATTATATATTTAATTTAAAAGTAGATCATAGATCTTATACCAAATTTAGTTATATCCAATTTTTGAATAAAACAAGAGTGGTTACTTAAACTAATTTAGCAATATGCAAACTTGAAAGGATGGTTATCTTGCTTAAATACTTAGTAAACTCAGCTTTATATTTAGTGAGTATTTGAGGGTTTTTTATGAAAATAATTAAAAAAGTAATGATAAATCAAGATATTACCTTCAATGAATAGGCCCAGGAAAAAAAAAGTTTTTCCTGTCACCTTAGTAATTTTCTTGATAGCAGCACCAGCGCTTTATCAATCAGGCAACTACTAAGATCTTTAGTGTGTAGTCCAATGATTAAGTGTTCGTAGGGGATCATTTTTGTTTAGGGAGTCATATCAAGAAACAATCAGTAGCTATATATTGTAATTCTTCATGTAATATCTAGAGGGAAAAAATGATTTTGCAAGATATTTTTTAAACAAATTCTAAAATTTAAAATTAATTGATATTTTTCAAGATTAATTATGAGACAAATACAACTATGAGGGACATTCCAAAAGTAATGCTTCCAATTTATTTTTACCACCCGAGTGGATCAGAGAAGATTGCAAATTGCATTTTGATAATGACTGAACATGCATTCCTCACCTGAAGGCTTCAGCTCTCTGTTGCAGATCATGACAGTATGAATGTACTCAAAATTACTTTGAATTATAGTAATCCATTACATATATAATACAATAAAAGTATACTATAAAAAAACAACTCCTGTCATAGATGTATGTTCAAAGTAGAGATAAACTACTCCATCCAGAAAAAATTGAACTAATCAACATTCAGCAGAGCCTGTTGAACATGAAACCAATGTATTTCTAATAATACAGGGAAGAGTAATAGCCATTTCATCTATCATTTCTGCCCACCCTGAAATACATACAAAGATAAACAAAGTGAAAGAAGAGATCCTACAATTGTAATGTATTAATGGTTGATAAACACTACTTGTTTATTAAAAATGATTATGATGCTATATCAAAGGAAGGCTCATTATTTCTAAATATACATACAAAGATGCAATATTAGATAGAGATAAAGGAATGACTATATAAATTTAATTCACTCCATTGCTTTGACTTTTGTTGATATGTTTACATAGATATAATTGTATTCTTATAATTCAAGGAATTTCAAATAAGAATATAATTACATATGGAAATGAAAATATCTTTTTAACTTGCCTTCAGTTTAAGAGGTTTTCACTTCAAACCTAGATTGCCTAATTAATAGATATGATTGCAAAGCAAAATTATTCATCTTTATTTGTATAAAAAAGTATGAATGTACTCAAAATTACTTTGAATTATAATAATCCATTACATATATAATACAATAAAAGTATATGTTTTTAGTATTATTCTGTAAATTACCTTACACATATCTTACAATGAAATCTATTGGTATCCATTAATAGATAATGCATATTTTAAGAGATATATACTTTCTGGTATGTATATATATATATATATATATATAGAGAGAGAGAGAGAAAGAGAGACAGACAGACAGA
>JAYKTE010917986.1:0-16424 GCA_036873565.1 Xipholeptos notoides
TGAACACAAACGCGTACACACACACACACACACACACACAAACACATATATATATATATATATATATAGATAGATAGATACATATATAGATACATATATATAAATAGGTATTAAGAAGACAAATAAAAAAATATAACATGTTTATTGATATCCGGACATATGTCTCGCTAAAAGTTTAGCATTATCAACGTATACAGCGTAGTAGAAAAATATATTAACGATGTTTAAATTTTGAAAATAATGTTTACATTGCTGTTCCTAACATATGTCCAGATATCAATAGATATCCTATATTTCTGATTTATCTTCGTATTTCCTATTTATATTGTCTGGATAGATTTATTTCCTACACACACATACAAACACACACACACATATATATATATATATATGCATATATATATTAAGATGTAGAGTAAGTTTGCCTATATTTATAGTTAAAGTGTTCAATACCAGTGATATTGCGTGCGTAGTAGATAAGCGTAGATATAGAGTCAACAGCTTTCGGTGACTGCCAGTTTCTCGACTGCGAGAAATATATATATACTCGTACATATGAATATATCCATGCACATATCTATATATTTATACATTCATATATGCTCACATAAATACACACATATACATACGTTTACATATATTCTTAATCGTGTGTTCTTACATATGTAAAATAACAAAGCTTACGAGGAAAACGTAATAACATATTTCTGCCGATATTTTTATTCAATTTGAATACAGAATATGTCGAGTAATTCCAATTGTATTTTACTCAAATTTTTTTTATCAAACTTTTGATTGCATTTGTCGTTATCTTCATATGACGTCAAAAACAACTCAGAGTCAAAAGTCTTTTTTAAAAGAGAGTGAATAATTTTATTTTCAAGACTCCCCAAGACTACGCCTTGTTAAATAATGTCATTCATGATTAGATTATAAAAAAAAACACCCTAAAAAGCGTGGGAAAAGTGTGACCATATAACTGTCATATAATTATATAACCCTATAGAGTGGCCTTTGGACCCCAATGTTTACTTAGGACCCCAGTGGGTGCGACCACTGCCCTGGTTATATAATGTTCTTTGAGAATAACATTTCAATCATACCTTGAACATATAGTTCTTGGTGGATCTTCTGATTCCTTTCCGGCTGACTGGAGAGTTCAAACTATTTTATTAATGTTAAAATATGCTATCTAAAAACTAGGCTAACTAGTTCACCCCACTGGTGTGAGTTTGTGTTTGAGGGGTCTCGCAGATATCACCCAACAACTGTCTTCCAATCATGGTGGTCAGTTACGAAAGAGAAAGAGTAAACCTTAAAAAATGCATTGTGGGAAAATGAGAAAATGTATTCCTACGAACTTAGGTGTAGTGGTACCTTAAAGTAGTACCAAAAAAGTATGCCTTGAATTAAACACTGAAGACTAGGGGTTCACGACAGGATGAAGCGAAACTAGGGGATTATATGAAGACACTGGGTCCTGGAAGAAGGACTCTTATTTGAAAACAACAAAAATCGGAAAGAAAAAAATATAAAAAGTGTTAAATTTATTTTTAATGACACTTATTTCTATAATAGATTTTTATAGATATCAATATACCTGGTATGAATTTTAAATTAAATACATATTTTGTTGTCTTGCTCCCTATTGTTGGAGAATTTTGTGTGTTGCTACTTAAAAGCATTGAAATCCAGAAAGTCGAGGAATTTTCGTGACGGTTAAAATATTTAACTTTAAATTTCTCTACATTTTTTCAATCATTGAACTAACATTATTATTTGCAAAGGAAGTCTCTGATTGTTTATTTAATTTAACTCTGTAGGTGTTATGCTCTTAACATATTAAAATATACTTAAAATTCGGCTTGGTAAAAAAAAGAAATGTTCATACTTTTTTTTACAATTATATTAGCATTTTTATACACGCTCTTAAACTTCTGAAAACTAATGCAATTTATGATAACAATAATAAAAATAATTCCATAATGCTACTGCAAGAATACACAAAAATTTACTAATTTCTTAATTTTTTTTATAAATAACACATATTGCTTAAAATCATGATTGTAAACCTGAAACTTGCATCACTAATATATTCTTAATTAATTATTGACTTTACTCATTTTGGTGGCTTAGCCTAATGGATATTTTGTATAAGATGGGAAAGTGGATGATTGACACAAAATAACTTATTAATTAGAATGTTAAAAATTCATTAAAAAAAATCAATTATTTCTTTCGAAATAGTTTTTATAGAAAGCAAAAACAATCATATCCATTTTATCTTAGCATAAAAGTTACCTGATCATTTTGAAATGTCAAGGAATTTAATGATATAATATCAGCTAAATAAAAATCTTCTTGGTAAGTTTTTAACTCAGAGTAAGAAATAGCAAAGTTCAATAGAAGTAATGGAGTCACGTTTTATTTTGGGGCATTTTTATTTCCAACCTCTGGAACAAAGTGTTAATTAATGAGGTTAATGTTCAATCGACTTCAATAAAGTTTTAAATCCTAGCCAGAAGCTATGATATTCTAATTAGTCAATTATTACTAAAAAAATATTTTTAATTGTTTGAATAATAAAAAAGTGAGATGTATATATGCCGCTAATTGGTTGATTGTTTGTGTTATTACAGCGTGTGCGTGTTTTTTTGTGTGTTTTACGGCATTTTAACTATTTTAGGTCATTTTTAGTGCTGATAACAATAAGTTTTTGACAAGCGTGCTTTCGCATAGACGAATTTTTTTGTTTTTCTTTTAATAACATAATATGCACTACTTAATCCACAGCTGGAGGAAATGTGGGGATCCATACCTTTCCTACGATTATTTGTCCAAATGAGAATGTCAACGGAACGATTGGGATTCGAAATCGTGACTATTCCGCCTATCCACTGCCGTCTCTAATTGGATCACCAATTAGAAACAGTTTTCATTATTCTATTTTTGGGACTTCTGTTCTCATCTCCCTTTTTTATATTCAGAATATTTCCGCCATTTTACCTTCTGCTTTCTTCAGGTATTACTTAAATTCAGAAACGTTCATATTGATTTCGGACCTCTTCTATAAATACTGAATTTAACCCTTTATTCATTCCACATCCCGTATGGAATCCACTTAGAACAGTGGTGAGAGTCACAGACTCCGGAATCACAGTACGCAAGTTCGAATCCTGTTGTCCCATCATGTTTCCATGTGGACTAGCACCCTTGGAGAATGTGTAGATCCATTTTTACCTCCAGTTATGGATTAAATAATGGTTTGAAAGAAAAATAATAAAAAAATCCGAGGTCTTGGGGTAATATTTTTTTTATATAATTGCACAAGTTGACTTAACCCATGTTACTATGCGATAAATTCACCAATCTATGTTATGGTGGCACACAAACGTAGTGCAAACTAGAATTGAAAAAATATTGCCTGTTAATCGATTCATTTCAATTTATTTCAGTATTAAGAAATTTCAAAGATATAAAGGACTAAAAGAAATTAAAAGAAATTAACAACTCCTTTATTCAAGTTATATTGACTTCTACTAATAGACTATGGGCCAAATGCTGAAAAAGTTAAGTTCGTGGACACTGGAAACATATTAGAAAATGTCTAGTATTTCTAGGAGTATGCTGATTCCAAATCTGGAAAGATCTCCAGACTAAATATGCGCACTGCTTGAGAAAAATGGAGATAATAAAGAATGTGTCATTTATGGAAAAAGTCAATTTTCATGGTTTAGTTCACGTAAGGTGAACTTTAAATAAGTTGTTTAACATATTTGATGGTATCAACAAGAAGCTGATGGGTCTATTCTGTTATAATGATGAGTTTATTTATCAGATTAGCAATTTTCACCAAATAAAATGGCTTGTGTGTCTAACTATAACTATTAAAACGTTACTTTCTATTCTCATATCAGTTTCTCAAATTCTAAACATCCTTATAAAACACTGCAATTTACATTTATTTGATAAAAAGATAAAAGGCATTTATATATGTTTCCAAATCTTGTGTGTCCCAAAAATCATGAATGAAAGAACTGTTTTCAAATATGTATATTTCAGAAATATTTGAAAACAGTTATTCCATTATGATTAATGATTTACTAAATCACCCACGACCAGTTGGGCTAAATAGATATTTAATTTGGTTAATTCAATTTGTTGACGAAACCTTAATTTAAAAAAGATACTCCAGTTTAGGTAACCCTTTCCCTTTTAAAACGGAAGAGGATTATAAAGGGACATGTTTTATTATGTATCATGTGTTCTAATGCAATTTGATTGGCTATTGAAATGAAAACTTATTTTGAATTAATTGAAAGTTAGAAGCAGTAAGAAAATCATTAATAATCCAGAGAAAAATTGGGAGAAGTCATTTTAAAGTTGGCAGTCGAAGAATGAAAAAAGATGGGTGAATAATTTTAAATTGAATGAAATTGACTAATCCATGTATAGCACCACACTTGTTATGTGAAAAGAATGAAGTAAAAAAAAAATGTTATTCAGTCTTATCATGAAATTCTATTATCCCACCCCCTGCAGCCTTAAACTAGAATTAATCAATAAACCGGAATATAATTTTTACTGAAGAAAAAGACGGCAAGTTTTGTTTAATCTTATTAACAATATCGTAACTTAAAAAAAAGTAACCCAATTCATTATTTGTAAGCTTTAAGCAGTTGCTTTTTAAAAGAAAATACACTATTGAGATCAATATAATTAGTTAAAAAATGAAACACATCTTCGGTTGTCATTTTTTTTTCTTCCTTTACATTCGTTTTATTATAAGATAGAAAGTAAAAAGACGAATATTTGTAAACTGGAAACGGGAAATAGGGTGTACGGTCCCATAAAACCACGACAATCTGATTTTTGTATGGATTTTCATAAAATATTGCACGATTCGGTTAAAAAAATATGGAAGTTTTATTTGCTGGTAAAGATCAAACAGAAAATTCTTTTTGTTGTCTTATCTTGAGAGAAATTTCATTTTCGAAATGATTGGTTGTTGAAATAGAGATTAAAAAAATCTATACCAAAACCAGACGAGATAAAGATAAGAATTTGGCACGAAATCTAGAAATTAAAAATAAACCCAACTTAAATCTACTAAAGAGAATCCATGATTGTAATAGAAAATACCAGAATGATAAAAGTTTTACAATGTCAATATATTCAATAAAACCTATTATAAATACGAGGGTCATTGCAAATATAATGCCACAAACTTTTAGTGTTTAAATGTTAAAGAGCTATGAAGACGAGCAACCCATTGTTCTTCAAAATATATTATTTCTACCTAGTCGACACAATACTCGATGCATTTTTGCAAGCGATGAACGAAGGTGTGCAATTTTGCGTCCGAGTGCACTTTGTCTCTTACATCTCTGTTGCCACTCCAAAATCGACGAACCCATCTTTAAACCGTGATCACATCAATTTCGTCAGCTTCATAAACGTTCAACAGTTTTTTATTAAAGATTGTGTTGTTGTTATTAAATTCTTAAAAATATGGTATGAATTTCAGGGAAATATTTACATTCGTTTACCTATTTTGGGAAGTCGATCTAGGTTAATAAATAGGCAGTGGGACTTCAGAATCGTATTTCACGAGTTCGAATCCCAGTCGATCCGTTTGTGTTCAGATTTGTACTAATACTCTTGGAAAAGGTATGAATCTGCACATTCCGTCCAGCTATGGGTTAAATAGTGTATATTGCAATTCCATAATTTTTATTAGCGGACTGTTGTCCTCATCTAATCCATAACTTTTATTAGTGGACTGTTGTCCTCATCTAGTCCAAGATGAGGACAACAGTCCGCTAATAAAAAAATTACTGAATTATAAAAAAGCCTCATACCAATAAAATTACTAAATAAATATAAGTGCATATTGTGTTATTCAAAAACTTAAGTGAGGAAAAAATATGCGGTTGAACACACACAAACAAACTTATTTTTTTAATTTGGTATATCTAAGCGGAAATTCGCTGATTATTCATGTTTCGTTAAGAATTGTTTTCCATTTTGTTCGAAATGAAGAGAAGGTGGAAATAAAAATGCTGAAGAAAAGAAAAAAAGGTTCTCTTCAACGAACTGTATTTTTTTTTTATCAGAATTATGGTCGTCGATATCAAAACATCTATCAGGAAATTAGAGATGACACTAAACATGTTTAGAAAATGTTTTTGATGATATACGGTCAAATATTCCTAGAAGACATATTTTATTTTTAATATTGATATAACATTGGATTATGCTTTTTAGATTTTTGTTAATTATTTTGGTTTTAGAACATTTCTGAAGTAAATTCATCACTATCATTTGTTGTATCTAGTTTTATCCAAAGGAAATAATGATATACCAATATTATTAAAAACAATTAATTCTCATGTTTTAGTCAATAATTTTCTTTGTGGTTTTAGGAGTGGGAATTATATTTTTTAGTTGATTCAGTTTTACGACCAACTTAGAAGATATACTTTTCTACGTGAACAAAGACAATCTTAAAATATATCCTAAAATTTCTATCAGATCAAACATCTTCCCAACAAGCATGTATAAATGTAAATCAGGCTATAATAGTTACACAAGTAAAAAAGGATGTATAATCATGGACATTCATCCTGAACTCATTAATAACAAAGCAATTTTATAAAACTAAATTTACTGTAAAAATGAGTTTCTTGGTTTCTAAATGCAGCAGATTTACGCATTGTTTTTGTTACCATTAAAATACTTCGTTAACAAGTAAATTGAAGTCAGGTAATTCTTACAAAACAAATGATACAGCATTGTGCTACCCACGAGAAACGTTATATCAATATATAAAGAAAACTAATTAGAATTTCTTAGTTTGTTTTAAGAATTAATCAGCTATAGAAATATTATTAGGATGTCTAGTGGCAGCAGCCGTAGATAAAATCTAGGAAACCTTGCTAAAATATCGTATGTCATAAAGGTGATCGGAATCAAAATAGTATATGTGGGGATAAACGCTTCATAGTTTCAACTAAGATAGTTGTTGATAAAAATTTGTTATAACAAATTAATCTAAAGAAACCCAAGGGTATTTCTAGAAGTAATGCATCATATTTTTCCCGCCCAAATGTATCAGAGAAAATTGCATTGTTAAGATCAATGAACATATGTATTCATGACCTGAAAAGTTCATTTCTCTGTTGTAGATATTGATGGTGTAAGACTCTAATAAAACAATCTATGCCATGGACGTGTGTTAGTGGCAGAGTTGCGTCGTCGCATTGAACAATGCAGAAAATAAATCATAATGATCAATATTCACCGTAAATGTTTACAAAACGATACGGTAGATGTGAGAATAGGTTTTTATTAAAATAATTTTCAAGGGAATGATATTACTTTGTATATAGCATCTATGTTATAACATGTATCGTCAGCTGTGGGGTTTTTCAATTGATATAATAACTTAATAAATAGAGAGATTTATTGGGGGAGGAACGATTGCAAATATTCTAAATTTACCAGACCGTTATAACCAAATTATTTTTGTCATTGTATCTAATATAGAATAGGATAAGCTATGTGTTTCATCTATTTTTATCAATTAATTCTGTATTAAGCAAAAAGAAACAAAAAAAAAACTTACAAATAAACTACTTCTATGAGTTGCTTTCGCCATATTACAATCGAGATTGAAGTTTAAGTGATAAAAAAACTCATACCTCTCTCTATATATAAATTAGTAGCGTTCGTGTGTGTATATTTGTCTTTGTGTGTCTGCGCATACAACTCTTCTACAGCCCACACCACTGTCTGATTATGATCAAACCTGGCATGTTGATGGCCTCCGACCTACGGATGGTGCACACCATTTTTAAAAGTCAAAGGGTAAAGGATGGTTCACACCAAGTCGTGGTTCCCCACTATCCCGGGGGTTGCCACGATGGCGCCGGCCAGCTTCATTGTGAATTTGAATCAGATCATCATCCTCCAACCCAATCTCCTCAACTAATCAAAAGTCCTGTCCGAAGCGCGGGTATCTTTCGTAGTTAACTTATAAATCGATTATTGAGTTGATAAAACTTTCATGAGTATCGGAAGAAGGATGATTGATGAATACATAAATTTTTAGTTCTGATGTATGGTAAAATTACAAGACATTAAATACGGAAGGCAATAAATTACATATAAGGATTAGAATTAAAATGAGCATGATTAATTGTCATTTTTTCAAGTACTATGAAAATAAATATAATGTAATAAAATATATCAGACTCATATTTCTATTTGAAATAGAACTGTCTCTCACTGACAAATGGTTGTTATTTAAGGTTGAACGTGTTTCCCTCTCAAAATTGTATACTGATTTCCAAACACATTGAAAAATATTGTCAAAAAACTGAGAACATATTTGAAAAAAAAAATTTTTAAGAATTAGTACGTTATTATTTTCAATAATTTCTGTTTCAGTCCTATTGCGTTTGGGGCAATAATTCCGTGTAGCGATTCAAAAGTAAGATAAGCTAATTAAAACATGACACCTTGTCTGTTTTTTTTTTATAAAACATATATCAATAAATGCCTCAAGTCTGAATAAACACATTTGATTTTTCTTTTACAATCTTTTCAGTACCATCCCACAATATCGTTCATATCTATTTATTAAATTTTATTCCTTTACTGCCACCCTGTATACTATTTTTTTTTCAAGTGTGTGTGTATGCACGCATCGTAGAACAAACACTAATATAAGAACTAGACACAGATTTCACAATCTAAAATCATCTCTGATAATGAATTGAATGTACTGAGGTTGACCACATTTAAGTCTGACATTGAAATTGAAATCAGTTGGTCCGAAGCTGCTATGATTGAGGTATAGGTCCTTCGGTTCGTCCATCAGCATTTTAATTCTCAATCTGAACTGATTCCATTTCATTTCGACTATTGTCTCGTCCATTCTCGACCTGGACGCAAAGATACGACAAAATGACGTCAACTGACTACAAACTCAATTTATTGCACTATGTGTATCCCTGGAACCAGTTAAATAACCCTTGTTCAAGTTTGCCAACAAACAACTTGTATAGTTTAAAAATACTCAGTTAAAAACTTATATGAACAACCTTCAATACTTGATAAATTACTAATTCTAACATCACTAATTATGTCGGTAACCAAGTCCTTATAGTTTTACACACAAACATCACCTAGCCTTTCTTTCTGATGAAAAAGTAGAGGAACCGAATTCAACTCAGTCTAACGTCATCCATATTGATATATTAGACGATCATTTCAAAGCTAACGAAACGGCAAAAAGTAAAATATCACATTTTACAGTGTTAACTCAGTACTATTCGTAAACTCCTATTATAATATTCATTTCTATGAGTAAAAAACTAATAAGAACTTAATTCTTCCTGTTCACTGTAATTTTATTTCAAAAATTTAAAAACTAAAAATTTGTATCCAGATTTTTTGCGCCATGTTATTCTTGATTTTGCAATTTTGTTTTTGCTCTTATTTTATTTCGTTTGCTCTCTTTAGATAGTTTTTTTCTTCAGGGTGTGTTTTATTTTGACAGGACTAATATACAAAATGGACACCAGAAGAAAAATCCTATTTTATTAAACAAACATAATCAATTTGCCATCATTGAGACAATAAAATAGGATTTGAAAGTGTTCATTACGACCGTTAGTCGCAACTGAATTCCTATAAAACGGGCACAGAAAAAATATTCGACAAACAATATGAAGCAGAATGTAGGGAAAGATTCATGAATCATTTATTGGACTCAAATTATTCAATCACGTAGTTCTTATGCCTATTACTTTTTACTTTATTTTTCTAAGACTTTGTTGAGGTGTTCATAGAACTGGAGTTGTTTGAATGAGGTGTTTACAATGATATTTCCTTTAAGCAGGTGACAAGTTGTAGTCACGCAAAAACGGAGAGCGGAATGAACTGCAAATTTGATAAAATGATCACAAGATAAGATCAATAACTCAATATTGTTCGCTGTGTCCAATATTTTCCCTGATTCATAATATCCACACAGTTTATTCTTGTTAAACAAAACAAAACAAAAAAGATCAAAAATAAATATAAAATAATAAAAACAAACAAAGTATAGAAAAAAAAGGAATATGAATATAATAATGTTAAACTTAAAATAAATTAATATGATAATAAAATAATAATTATAATAATATTAATAAGAACAACAACAATAATAATAATAATAATGATAACAAGCAAATAAAACTGTATAAAAAATATACATATATTCACCAAGTGTGATTCAATAACTTGTATTCCAACAAATATTCTAGCTTTTTCGAAATTTTTGTTAAATGCAAACACTCTTTCTTCATCATTTTATTTAGATTTATTTCCTGCGTTCCTTGTTTATGATAAAAACATTTTTAACTTAATATTCAAAGATTTTCCCTTTTTATTTCCGGTAGAGTATTTATTTATTCATTTATTTTTGGCTTCAATTCTCAAATTGCAAACCATTTATTTTGTGTTTATTCACCAATAAGATTATCTTTGATTTTATCCAGATTTTCTTTTCTATACTAGCTTCGTATTTTTTTGCCTTTTCTTAAGCGTTCTTCATTCACGCAAATATCATTCTTTTTTAGGCTTTCATTTGATTATGATTTATTTTAGTTCAGCTTTTAAAGTTTTTATTAAATTTGTTTGCATTAGTCTCTTCAATTCTTATAATTTCTTTATCTGTATTATTTCTTCGAAATCACTTGGTGGTAGAACTGCGTCGACATTAAAAGTGTAAAACATCAATTGAAACCTAATTCATTTTGTTCCATTTATTTTCAGACTATTAACCTTAAAAGGTATGAAATAATGAATGCCAAAACAACGAAAATCAACTAATTTTTCGAGAGGGTCTATGTTTAAAATTCTACCAAATATCACGGATTCATTCGATCAAAACGGAATTTCCTCCGAATATTCAGTAAAAAATAATCTTTATAATGGTTTATTATTTGTATTCGATAAATTTTTTATTCGCATAAATGTACCAAACTTCTTTATTCTAGTTTTTTTTCCTAAAAAAACATTGTTTTTTTTGTTTTTTTCAGAAACAAAACAACCATTGTCATATATTTATGAAAAGGGGAGAAATAATATTATAGGATAAAAAGAATAAATAAATAAACTAAATTATAAGGCAGAATACATGCAGCAATTAAATATCCGTCGTTTAGATTTGTTTATTTTAACTTTTTTTATGTTTTGAAGTCCGAAATTCGTTGAATATATGTTTTCAATAATTCACATTATCATAAACAAATTGCTATTTAAATTTTATAAAAATGAGTTATCAAAGATTCAAAAAAGATTTTTTTTAAAAACAGTTGGGTGCACTTTTTAAATAGAAAATGTATTTTAAATTAAAACAAATATGAAAAAAAAACTATCATGCCTGAAATATATTATTAAATTTGAATGTTTTTCATAACATTCTACGCTTGAAAATTTTATGTATGGAAATCTATAAACGTAATAAATAATTGATATCGACTTCTACCAAGTTTAATTCCAATTAATGATGCTAGAAGGTTTTCCCGCTGTTCGTCTCTTGTGTGAGCATATTGGCTTGGTTTTTATTCATTGTTAATCATATACACAGTGGCAGCTATGAGATGGAAAACAAGTTTAGATTTTTATTCATATTTCTTGTTTTATTATGAAATAAAACGCTTAAATTATTTCTTTTATGTGTTATGAGGTTATGTTTTTCTTTTAGATAAAAAATGTATTTAATTATAAAACTACTTTATCTTAACGCTTAAAACGCGTGGATTTATAGTCATTTTCATTGTTAATATAATAATTAAAAAATAACAACAAATTTTACTGAAATTGATTAAAAGAAAAAATGTCTATCAGCGATTTTGAGGTACCCAGTAGTGGCAACACCAAGAAGCTGGTAGACATAATTTTTGTAGGTGCTATAACATTTTTTTACATATGGATTTTTCAATAAATTCCTAGTCAAATTAAACAACTTATTCATTATGATTTTAGTGAAAAATTTAAATTAGCTATCTGTGATTATGACAATTAAAAGAAATAAAGATAAAAATACAAAATATTTAAAGAAATTACCATTACAAGTGTTCAAAATTATAATTAAAGTCCACTATATTTTTAAAAAAATGGTATTTGAATGGTCGGTTACTTAATGCATCTAAAAATGTTTAGAACGATTGCAATCTTTTTTTAAATCAACCTCATGGACGTGCGTTAAAAGCAGAGATGTATCATTGAAATCATCTTTGTCAATATAATAGAACTGATGAACATTTAATTGTGCCTGTTAAACGTTTACAAAGCTGATAAAGTTGATTTCATTACAAGATATGGATTCGTCGTAAATCGAACATATTTATGTGCTTCATAGTAGATTACCTCACCACAGTGAAGTACATAGTTTGAATATATGTATTACACTATTGAACTCTCAGTCTGTTTTTACAGCAAAGTGAAGACAGTTCCGATATTCCTATACTCAACAAATTTCTTGAAACTTTCTTATAACAATTTGACGTTTGCGTAAATATACGCTCTTTAATCAAATTCGTAGTGTATTTTATGTTTCTCATTTTTTACTTGTGTTTTTTCTTATTTTAAACTTGTTTCTTTCTGCTTGCTTTTCCAATTTCAATTACTTGATTTGTTCAATTTTTTTTCATTTTTCATTCATCATTTATACTTCCGAACACATCACCTATTTTTCTCTCCCCCCACCTCTGTTTTTTGTTGAATTAGTTTCTCTTGATTAGAAAATTATTAGCAAGTCATGCCAGCTACAGTTGCCCTAGCGGAAATCTTGGAAAAGTAATGCATGCTGACGAATTAAGTTTCTTGATTGTCACAATGATTTTTTTTTTATGTATTTGGAAAGGATTATTTTTTTCATCGTTGAACTTTTCGTTCAGTGGAATTCAATTTTAGACTCAACGGCAAATAGCGTTCGTTCAATGTGATTTGATTCATGAAATAATAGCAAAAACCAAAACAAAAAATAATGATAATAAAACCACCGTCATATTTAAAAGCAATAATACGGCAAACTTCAGTTTTTCCCTGGAAAAACCCCAATAGAAAAAAAAATTGTAAATATTTACCCATAATCAACTCACATATTTGAGTCATCAATCGAAGAAGTATGTTTGGACAAATATCTGTCCTCAATAACTATTGACTGTAAACTCAATCAAAACATATGGTTGATATGCCATAAATCACAAACAAACTCAATCAAAAAATTGCTCTAATTTAAGATCTCTCAGTCCGTTTTACCAAGCCCTTCCAAATTAGGATAAAGAATTCTACCAAATTATATCAGATGACGTAAAAGGTCATTGAACATAAAAATGTGCGGTCGTCAGACCAAAAGATCGCCGTAGTGTTTACATTCGTTTATATGAGGTGGGGCTGGGAGTAAACATGCTCTGTCACTGATATTGAGCACTTTAACTATAAATATGTGCAACCTTACTCTACCGTTTAATATATATATGTATGTGTATATATGTATATGTATATATATATATATATATATATATATGTATATACTGAATAAACAGGATGAGGGCTTATACTTAAGAACTAATAGATATCCAGGTATACTGGAGCGCAAGAAGAGACATATTATCACTCTGCCTTCAGGAATCTCCACCGAGCATTGGCAGAGTGAGGAGACTCTGCTAATAGTGTGTATGTGAAGTGGATTCAGTAGGATGAAAACACTAGAAAATGTTGCACCATACAATCTTTGACTGGAATGATGCAGAAACTACTGGAATTCAAAGGGGACTAGTTGTCACTCTGACTTCATTAAAAGCTACTAGTTTCTGGGTGCGTAAGCACCTGGTGATTGGTGTGTGATCCCATAATAGTAATTATAAAATTCCCGGAGGGGAGTCACAGTCCCTCTGTTTTCGGAGGGCACTACTGTGTGTTGGCGAAATCTAGGTTCTGATGATCCTGCGTGTGAGAAATGGATATAGTAAGGTGAAAACCCAAGGAAAAGTGGCGACAGTCCTCGACTGGGATGGAACGGATTCTGCTGGAAAATTACAAGTAGACTTGTCACTCTGACTCCAGACGGGTTACAAACAGAACCCAAGTGCTGATAGTGACCAGTGTGAGAATTCATAGCCATAATAGAAACAAAAACTAAATAGAGTCGGATAAAAAAACCCACTGAGATAGGCCAAATGTACACGATCGAAGAGGTAGAGCTTGCAGTGAGTACTAGATACAGTAGGCTGAGAAGCCGAGGTGATATGGCATAGTTCAAAATTTGACTGGAATAGAGCAGAGTTTGCTGAAGCCTCTCAAGGAGACACATCACTCTGACTCCAGTGAAAAGCAATAGTCAGAAATTGCATGCAAGTACTGAGTGTAACTGGAGTAGAAACTCAATAAGATTTTGAGATGAAGAAAAATAATTGTGACATAGTAGACTTTTCTCTATTATCTGAACAATATGAGTTACAACAATAAACAGTAAACAAAAAACAAAAAAGTTCATCAGATGAAGTTAAAAAAAATACTGTGGAATGTTTTTAAGTTTGTTTTACCTATGTTTTTGTATTGCATGAATTTTTTAAAAGTGATATTTTTTATTTGCCTAAAATATTTCATTTTATTATAAAGTTTTGGAAAAAAAAATTATTTATATATTTTGACAGTTTTAATATTTTTCAGATAATATAGACATAAATAGACTAATAGAAACCGATCAGTTAGAAAACTGGTCTGAAATGTTACATACAAGGTAATATTTACCAGTAAACCATTTCACAGATAACCATTTAGCATAGGGTAGTGTGGAGTCAGTGTGGTGACATTTGAACCGACCGTCCAGAGTAACGTTTACGCAAACCACGCCACTGGGCGTGGTACCTGCAGAAGGTTCAGATCGTACTTGTTGTCACTCTGATTCCAATGAAATCCACAAGGCGTTAACAACACGCAAAATATGAGTGTGATCTGTGTCATAATAATAATAATAATAATAATAATAATAATAAGAAGAAGAAGAAGAAGAAGAAGAAGAAGAAGAAGAAGAAGCTGATTCCCAGATTTCTAAATGTGGGTGTCCTAGACATTTAACACTGTTTGACTAAATAATATAAAATGAATAACTAAGTGTTAGTGAAAACATTCATATTGTTTTGTTCCTAATTTCTCTAAGAAAATTGAAATTAAAAACAAAATAAAACAAAAAAAAACGTAAATTGAATTAGCAATACACAAATATAAACATTTATTTCATCATAAGCAACAAGAAATCTCAGGAGAATATTATCGAACAATTGGTTCGTCAGAAGAATCAATAATAATAAAAAATAATAATATTAATAATAATAATAATAATAATAATAAATGCAGACTGTGCGGACAACGATAGGAAACAGTCACGCATATTATTAGTGTGTGCAAACTTGCACACAAAGAGTATAGAAATAAACATGAATGGATTGTGAGAACCATACACAGGAACCTATGTAAACAATTCAATCTTGAACACTCAAACAAGTGGTACTGATGCCGCACAGGAAACCGAAACCTACAAAATCATAAGGGTCTTCAACATACAGACTGACACGTCAATCTAAACTAGAAGACCAGGCATGATCGGCATTGGCAAGAAGGAAAAAGTATGCCAAATAGTAGACCTCGCTGTACCGGACGACCACATAGCGAAAACTAAAGTTACAGAAAAGAATAGCAAATACCAATAAATGACTAAGGAAATAAAGAATATCTGGAACAAGAAAACAACGGTTATATCAATTATCTTAAGAGCACAAGGAACCATCCCAAAAGACTTGGGGAAGAGACAAGAAATCGGTATCAAAGGAAAAAAAACTCCTCTTACAGATTAATGAATGAAGACTGCTGCCATAATCAGGCAAGTATTGGACCATGATAACCGTCCATAATGGAAAGGGAACTGAAAAAAACCAACTAAATGCTTAAAGTGAGGAGCTTGCATTCGCCGACTCCATGGGATGCTGAAGTGCCAGATAAGATTTGCTTTCAATCTACTTTCAGAAGGAAATACCACGTGTGCGCAGAATATTGTTTCTGTTGAAACTGGGTGTGTGAGCTGGAGATAGTAGAGTAAATTCATTTTTGATTGAGATGGAGCAAAGTATGTTAGAGCATTAGGAGGAGACTTGTTGTCACCGGCCACGAATAACATGCAAGTGCTACGTGTAACCGGTGTGAGAATTACCATAATAAAAATAATATATATATATGAAGTATGTGTGGTAATGAATAACCAAAGTGCTCGATACTGTTGTAGACCACCTAACCTATATATATATATATATATATATATATATATAAAATATTGCAATCCGTCCACAGGCATGTTTTGACATTTT
>JAYKTE010918096.1:0-16423 GCA_036873565.1 Xipholeptos notoides
TGTGTATGTATGTATGTATGTATGTGTATATATATATATATATGCATATATATATATATATATGTATATAATCTAAATTCATGTATGGAAATATTACACCAACAATTTACATTTTAAATTAAATGACCAATTTTTTCTTAAATGCATATTAATATTAATATATTTGGGACTCCTATACAGCTATTGTTCATCAGTGGGAGATTCCCTCTTAAAGAATTAAACTTTCGTATTCTCTGTCATTAAACAAATGACATACCAATTACACAATCCTTTGCAGGTCAGATATGGCTCATCAACACTTAAGTATTACCAAAACATGTGTATACACATATTCTAACATATGTTTTTATGGTATTATATAAACATCTATAAAATATTATATATCTAACCTTAACGAGATAAAATTATATGTAGTGAATATGGTGCAAATTACGGATATTTAAGCAGTCGTTTTTCAACTATATTTACTTTATTAAAACTGTTGAGTGGTTTGCACTTATTTTCTTCAAATCATTTTCAGATGCTTAATGTAGTTCTGAAAATTTAGATAGAATGTGCTAAGATTTGTGTCATAGCAAATTGATTTCCAAGCAGTTTTGATCTAATCAGAAATCAATTTCAAGGCTATCGGTTCTAACAACAAAAACATTCTGTTCTTATCAGCAGTTTATACACATGAAATGAAGGGGAAATGGAGTGAAAAATACTCTAGAACCAATCAACTATGGTATCTTACTTTGCCAGAAGTGATTGAAAAGTATCTACTGAAAAAATAACCACAAAGTATTGGTTGGTTGGTTGGTTGGTTGGTTGGTTGGTTGGTAGGTAGGTCAGTCAATTGATTGACCAGTTGTTTGGTTGATAAGTTGGTTAGTTGGTTAGTTGATTGGTTGGTTGGCCAGTTGGACTGGTTGGTTGGTTGGGGTTGTATCAATCATTTTCATGCTGAAAATAGTCATTTTTATATATGTCTTTGTTGCAGTATTTAACTCATAGGTGTAAGAGTTAAAGAGATTATGTTTTTCTTTAGAGAGACCAAAATTGAATAAACTTATTAAGATTTGATCTTATGTGTTTTGATTTCAAATTCTTCTCAGTTTACTGTGAGATTATTGATCAGGTAAATGTGTAGTTAGAATAGTTAAGATATGTGAAAAAGTAAAAACTCGGAATATAACAATTTTAAAAAGACATGTCATATTTTAAAACAAAGCTTTTGAAATTTTAAAATGTCAATCAAACAATGGGTATTTTGTTTATCAATATAGATATATAAGACAAAAACCTAATAGGAAAAAAAAGTTGAACAGAGTGATACTGCATGAATAAATCTTTTTAATTCCTATATCTCTCTCTATTAAACTTTTGATAATCACTGAATAAAGAAAAAAAAGATATCATCATAAGAATGATGTTTCCACTTTGTCTTTGGTTACCAACATTGGAATCACTTTTGAGGTAAAAAGGGTCAATGATCTTGCCATCATTGCAATCAGTTTCTAAATAATTTGATGTAAAGTTATCAGTTGGTATGAGCCAATAATAACAAAAAATTAGGCTATAAAAGATAACATGAAAGTTTTCATTTTTTTAATCCTTAAGATAAGGCTTAATGGTTTGTGTATTGGATTTTTAGACTATTTGTATCTTTATCCTCAATAACTTTCAGTTGTCAAACCTTTCAGCCTTCTTCAAGTGATTTTGTAATCATGAGCTTTAACATAACTTTTTTATTAACCCTTTATTCAATCTATGTTGGGAAACTGTTTTCATTCCATTAACCACGACTGGGTGGTAATATTAAGTCTTGAAATGTATTCTTAGTATTTATGGCCTCACATTCAGATAATGTGTATTTAGACCTGTGAAAAATTCAATGCCTTTATTGTTGCTCTATATGTGCTGGCAAAAGTGATGAAAACCTTTATTCAGAGGTTGAAATCATTTTTTGTAAGTATTGGCCCGTGATTATGTTACAGTCTCAAGCAACAATGAATATAAGATGATCGAGTATCACAAAAGCCTGAGGTAATAAATGGCAATGATGCCTAAGTGGCAATTCTCCCTCAAAAAGATCAAAGATCCCCAGAATACAATCCCACATCACAAACATTTTAAGAATAACCATTGTTTCATAAATACAACAATGGCACACTTGGTATTTATGGATAATATTATATAACTACTAACTCTCTAAAATACAAAGTGTCCCTGGAGTTTAACTATGTATACATTAGCGGATATATATTATAAATGTTAATTAGGAATGTAGAGCTGCATTTAAGGATAAAAAAAATTGTCAAAGTCTGAAATCAATTTAGAAACATTTTAAAGAACAGAAAAGAAAAGTAGTCTAAATTGTGAATATCAGTTTGCAGGCTGTAATTAGCTAAGGAATAGTAGCTGTTCTCTCAGAGAACAGTTCAATATTGGTATTAATTCCATAAATAAGTCAGATAACAGAATTATTTCATCCAGATAATTCAAAAGAAAAATAATTGAAAGTCAGAAATAAATTTGACTTTTTCAGTCACCGATAAAATGATTATTATGGCATCTGATTGGGTAATTGCTAGTATTTGTGACATTAAATGCAATCTTTCAAATGTAGATAAATATACCCATGTAGAATTTATTTTTATTTATAAAACGGGCATAAGACACATGTTTCTGGCATCAAAAATCTTTGTTTTTTATCTCTGATGTGACGCCAGTAAAGAGCTCCAATCTGGGAGAACAACTTGTAATGTTTTTCCTTAGACTTATGTCTGCTACAAAATTGAAACAGGTTAACGCAAATAAGGGTTAAGGTTATTCTCAGTTTTCAATTGAATGTATTCAGATTAGATAAGGTTTACATTGAATTTAAATAATGTGAACGGGTTCCGTAGAAAAAAGTTTCAAACCACTGGATTAATCTTATCAATTAATGGAAAAAAAAGACATGAATCTACATAGAAAAAATATATTGTAATAGTTTTTAGATATGTAGCAAAATTAATCTCTAGCAGAAAAAAAGAATTTCATTACCACTTATATAAAAATAAACTTACATTTATTTATGTAAAGAGAAAAATACAACTTGGTAAAAATGTTATAAAAGTGAGTAATGGAAGAGGAAGGATAGAGGGATAATGAGAGATTATCAGGTGTAGTGGATCTGTAGAGGTCAGTTAGTTGTCCTGGGTGAATTATGGTCCATGTGGGCAATAGTAACAAGAAAGAAGGAATGAGATACATGCATGACATATAGTATGCATCAAGTGCTCTCTTTTGCATTGGAAAATCTCAAGGGTTTATATAGAGAATGAGTAGGCTCAATAGAATTATTGCTTTGATTGTCTGCTTTGATTGGCTAGCCAAGAAATACTCAGTACTGATTGACCCAGTTTAGGAGTTAACAACTGCGTAAAAGAGGGGTTTTTAGCATATATGTACATTTTCATGGTAGATATTAGTTTTAATAGCATTTATAAATGACATTCAGCAAAAAGCTCAATATCCAGAGCAAAGCCTTCTATCCAGAACATGATCCTTTGAAAATAAATATAATTTTTTAAGTGCAATTTAATGCACAGTGCAATTAACATTATATTGATATGAATTTATAAGTTTCAGAATTTAAGAGATAAGGATTAATAATTGATTGATAATTGACTGATGTCTTCACATTCAGCAAGGAGCAGCTCAGAAAAAATAAATATGACATGGGCTAAAAAGCTTTGTGAATTTAACAATCAAGAGGAATGCAGTAGTCTGTCTGAATTATCTAAATAACCATTATAAGCTTATTTTAATGATATGAAATTTGAGAAAAAAATGATGTATTTTTCTTATTTTTCATTTTTAGGTTTAGAATTTGTAAAGAAATGCTTTTATTATGAATGAATTATAAGTAAATGTGCAAAATTATTCTTTAGCTCCTAGCTGTTGTTAGAAAAAATTATATTTTTTAAAGAGAGCTAACTCAAGTGTGTACATAACATACTGCTCAGACTTTAAAATAATTCCTGTAATTCCAATGTCAGTTTTATTAGTTTTATACTTTCTTAATTTTACTGTCTGTCACTCTAATTTTCTCTCTATCTTTCCCTCTCCCTCTCCCCCTCTCTATCTTTCTCCTTCTCTTTGGCAACTCAGTTAAAGTGTTCTTTATTTGTGTCATCATCTCTACCATCCAATGTGTTTCTAGTTCTCCTGCTATTGGCCAGGCTATGATGGTCCACTTCTTAGTTCAATCATGAATCAATACTAATAGATTTAGACAGACAAAAGAAATTTCAGTTCAACTTAACTATTTTATTTCAACACTATTTTCTGTCCTAGGGTTATTAGTCCTAGTCTATTATAGACTTTAAAATTTGTCAGAGGTTATCAGGGATATTTAACTTCAATTCTAATTTAGTAAATTATTTCTGCTTTGCTTATTATAGCTTAATTAAAAATAAATGCCAGTCCCATGTCAGTCCTTACTGCATCTCATCCTTCTTACCAATTCCCTGCTTATGATGTCAACTTTATTTTGGAGGCTTTCCATGGAAACAGTATATTATCATTACACCAACTAGCTCTGTTACTTAAATATGTGATAAAGGAAAAAAGACTGATAAATGCATGCATGCAAACACATACACACACACACACAAATATTCTCTTATACAAGGGTAGTTCTAAAAGTAATGCCTCCTATTTTTCAATTTTTAACTAAGAAAATTGAAGAGCTATAAAGACAGAAATGATATCATTAAAAGAAATCTATGACAAAAATTATCCCAAACTTTTAAGGTGAAATTGATTAAATCCCAGATTAACTATTATATTGTATAAGTAGTGATGGGATGATTCCTTGGAATCGTAATCATTAATCATGTATTTTGGGGGGAATTGGAATCGCATCATTAAATAAATACCTTAGATTTATGATTCTTTCATTACGATCCTCTTGAATTTTTAAGTTAATCGTTAATCGGAATCATTAAACAACATTTTCCTGGAATCAGAATTGGTATCTGAATCAAACAAAATTTAGGAATTGTCCCAACACTATGTTTAAGTAAAACTAAAAAATATTTAATTCAAATATAAGTTTGAATGTGCACATTTTTTTTACTAATGAAAACACTCTCAATCATTTCTAACATATATTTTGAGGATTTGATTTTCTTTTATAGATAAATAAAGCATTTTTAGAATAAATAGAATAAACATAAAACCACAAAAAAACAAAAATAATTTTAAAAATAGGTAACATTTTTAGATTCTGTCTGCTAGCTTTTCTTCCTGCTAGTATTTCTTGCTGCTTTCAAATAGTTCAACCTCTCAAATCCAAATTATTTATCTTGTGATTCCACTTCGTCTATATTCTGAAAAACATTTGGAATTCTTTGTTTCACTCTTATGCTAGTCCATATGTATTGAGGAATAATTTTTTTCCTTTTTTTTTTAGCTGGCTTGAAAGACTAATGGATTCAAAAATATGGCAAATATGTAAAGAAAAAAAACCTGGCCTTTGCATTAAAAAGAAATCATTGCTAAGAATATTTTTTATGGTGGAAAATGGTTTATAAACCTACTAGGTAAAGAAACAGAAAAAATATTCACAATAAGCCTTCAATCTTATGAGATGATATGACATCAGAATAAATCAAGAAGAACTGTGAACATCTCTAATTTATGATGTAATCATATGTACTGATTGGTTCCTGCTGGTGTCCCAAATGTGTGGAATAATTTGTTTATATTATTCATATAAATATGTGTTAAAATAAGACTATGAAATCTCATTATATTTGTATAATAAATCAAATTATTGCATATAGTCATACACCCAATTATGCTACTTCTACAAAATTATACATAGAGATATCAATCTTTGAATCATTTAGCAATGAGCTTCCTTTGATTCAGAATATTAAACAGAATATAACTTGAGTTTAAATATTTATTCATTTATTATATCTAATCTAAATCTAAACAAATATATTAATGGAACTTCGTCTGTCTGTGTATGAGTTAATTCCCAATGGATTTAAAAATAGCTGGGCCAATTTTCTTGAAAATGTTCACAGTTGTACTTTATGTGTTTAGTGGTATTATTAGATTAGTGTTGTTTCAGAATACTTTCAATAAATATCAAAAATTTATAAACGAAAAAATCAGCTTCTAGATTTTACACACTCTTACAATTTACTAGCATTGAAAGAATTGTTCAAAAGTTTCATTACTACAGACCCTCAAACTGCCTCACTAATTTTTGGTCTAGAGATTTGAAATTTAATAAATGAGGTATTCAAAGCCAGGCAATATTGCTAGTATGTATATAAAAATGAAAATGGGATTAAAACACAAATAATACTGATTATCAAGTTTCATCCCAATTATCTGAAAGATTCAAACAAATAAAGAAACATTGTGTTTAAAAAATGAAGAGGAGGATAAAAGCTTAAATGAATGAAGTAGCACTGTTTATCAAACCTCATATGAAAATCAGAATAAAATCTTAAGGAATTTATGTAATACTGATTTTCTGGTATTATTTTTAAAAATTCAGGGAAAAGGAATAAATTTTGTGAATATAACAATGAAGATAAGCCCAAATGACCTTATTAATAGAAATTTTTCCTATCTTTTATATAAATAAATTTCTATTTATTTTATATTGTTTTACAATTTCTCACTAACTCACTTTAGTTCTAGTTAAGATTATCATAATATTAAATAGTTAATCACATAATATTTCTCTCTTATGTTAGAGATAAATGGTTTTGTTTTAATTTTTTTCCAATAATCTTCTATTGGGATAGTTCATAGAAGTGGCTATCAGCTAAAGGAAAAAAATGATTCTTTCTAAATAACAATCTAAGATTTAATGAAACTGATAATACTGAACCAATCTTCAGTATATCGATGTCCTAAGGTGAGCATCTGTGGTTGTGTACAAGCTGAATACCCAATGGGAATTTTATTCACAAAGGAGCAAAATTGAATCATAGAAAGCAACAGGCGTAAAATTCTCATTATTTTCATCAATTCTATCAAATTCTGTATTTATTCAATTATCTTAGTAAAAAACAAAAGGTGAACTGATTTGTGTTTGGGTTGCAAAACAATTTTAGGTTAAAGACTTTCTTCTTGAATACTTTCTTGACTTAATCAAGCAAATTAATTCAAGAAACAGAAACTGCAGGAACAAAAATTTATCATTACTGAACTCAGACTGACCCCAATTTCTTACAAAGGTTTTATGAGAGTCGTTCCAAAAGTAAATCCTCCTATTTTTTATTCCACCCAAATGGATCAGAGGGGGCAAATTACATTGTTATGAGGACTGAACTTATGAATTCAACACCTGAAAGTTTCATTTCTTTGTTGCTAATATTGACGGTGTAAGAATTTAAGAAACAACTCCAATTATGGATTTGCATTAGAAGCAAAGATGTATCATTGAAATCTTGTATGCAGAAAAAATTAAACTTATCAACATTCACCGGCACCTGTTGAACGTTTACAAAGCTGATTCAGTTACTGCAAATACAGTTAGAAGATAAGTTCATTGATTTTAGAGTGGGGACAAAGATATGAATGATAAGCATGCTCCCGCTGAAAAAATGGACTGCCACGTTCATCAGTGGCCCAAGTGCATTGAGAATGGTGATAACTATATACAAAAATAAGTTCTTCACAAAAGTTCCCTAATTTTAATGGTACCACTCCCATGTTTATAGCTTTTCAAGTTTTTAAGTTAAAAGTTAAAAAACAAGATGCATTACTTTGGGAATGACCCTAACATGTATAATCCTGAGTCATTTAGATTCTTTTGATACAATAGCAGCACAATTAACAGCTAAATTGGTAATTCTCAGAATTCAAAAGATATTTTTGTTAGTCTATAGGTAAAATATTCTTTATAGAATTTCTTTCTAGAAACAAATAATGTAACCTGTACAATGAGTAAGAAAGTTCATAAATTGCGAGTTTCAAGAGGCTCATGGTGGTGCACAAGCATCAAATTCTAAAAACTTGCTTGCTCAATCAAGACAAGAGAAGATGATTTTTTCTATATCAGCTTTACTTTAGAACATGCAGATCTGTCATAGGACTGATAAGTCATAGTCAGAGAAATAAATAGAAGGATAGTCATGAGGGAAATGAGAAATTTTCGACACCAATTTTCATCAGAGCAAACTAATAAACTTCTTGACACTAAACATATTTTCTTCTTTATAAAATACTTCATCAAAATGATACTTTATTACAGTGCATACAATTAATCATTATTTTTGGCATGAATTCAATATTTGTTCTAAAATGTCATTGTACCACTGTAAAGGTCATTCAGAGCAACTTATATGTTCTCAGGTGAAACTCTTATGTTTGAATGTTGCAAAATGTCAGCAAACTCTTCATTCATCTAGATGACCTTCAATGTTTACTTTTAGAAGGAATTTACTGATTTCTGCAATGTTTTTACTCATTTTTAAAGAAGAAACTATATGTCAAAAATACAACCTTTATTGATCCAAGTTTGATAAAAAAAATAAGCATGGATTTTTTATATATACAAGGCTTAGTCACTGAAAGTAATGCAAAATAACAATTGTGGAAATATTACAGCTATTACATGAAGCATTTGAAAAACACAATAATTGAAACAAACTACAAAGATAGACTAATAGGAATTGCTATGGATGCCTTATATTTTTTAAAGTGTGTTCAAAGAGTTATTGTGCAACTATTATTTCAAAACAAGAACCATATTCTGTGTAACAAAACTTAATAACAGAATGTTTTGAATAGTTGTTGACTATAAATTAGATTTCATTGTTCAATTTCATAAAACTTTTCAATCATAAAGACCGCTGAAACACTGGCAAACAATGAAAGATGCACAGTGATTTAATGAATGCACTTTATAAACATGACTTTAAGATAGCTGAAAAATAAAACTGCATGAACTGCAATTATGGAAAACAGAGCAAACAAAGCATGGAACAACTGTCCGAAAATAATATTTTATTCTTTAGTCTGAAACTGGTTTTCATTATAATTTCTCTTACCATTCCCTAAGATAAATTATGGTAATTCACTTCACTTACAAAGTATGAATCTCTCTACGAAAAAATGTTTTCCCATTATGTTTAATAATGGTTACTTGATATCTTATTGATACTGAAAAATACAAATAAAATATAATTAACCTCTTAAGTTAGTAATAAGAATTTAACTCAGCTTTACCTAAATTCTTCTTAGAAACCAAGGGCGAGATATTGTGTCAAAACGGTTAAAAGAAGGAAAAAAACACACACACAGGAAGAATTGGCAGTCCCAGACTGCAAGAGGGTACAAATCTGGTGAAGTTCCAGAGGAGACTTATTGTCACTCTCCTTCAGGAATCACCACCAAGCATTGGGAGAGTCAGGACTCTGCTAACGGCAGGTGTGAGGAGTGGTGAAAACCAAAGAAGATGTGGCACCATACAATCTTTGACTGGAATGCAGGACTTGGTGGAGCTGCACAAAGAGACTTGTTGTCACTGACTCCAGTTAGAGTCATTGGTCACTAAACAGTATTACAAGGGCTGATATTGACTGGCATCAGAACTTTTAATGATAAACTGTTACCAAGATTTAGTTTCAATTTCAGTTGAAAGAATGGGAACAGCATCAAAATTAGAAATAACAAAAAGACCTGGAATTCATCTATGCTATTTACTGCATTTTACAGTTTTAATCTTCGTTAATGTTTCTTTCTATAGAGCAATCTAAAAATAAAATATCTAAAACATCAAAACAAAATTTATGCAAAAAAAAAATCTGAAAAACTTATTTATCAACTCCAAATTTTTGTGATTACAATTTGTTCTTTATGAAAAAATTTTTTAGTGAATAAAGAAAAATATCTAGCTATTGTTTTTTTATTCATACATTAGTGCAAAGGTTGTTTACAATGAATACTTTATTTAATCTGACTTCTAGACTTCTTCATTTCAAACAATGTAACAGTCAGCACAGACTAAAAAAAAAATTTATTAGATATTCATGATGGATTTTAAATTTTTTCCATTTTCTTTAATTTATATATATATATATATGTATGTGTATGTGTGTGTGTATGTGTGTGTATGTGTGTGTTTGTGTGTGACTGCATGTATGTCTCTGTGTGTGTATGACTACATGTATATGGTATCATCAATCAATATTTTCCCTATAAAAACCATATGCATGTATGTTTTATATGTGTGTGTCTCTTTGCATGCATATCTGTGTGTATGTGTGTCCGTGTTTATGAGTATGTGTGTCTGTGCTTGTGTGCATGAGTGCGTGTTTGTTGTATGATTAATCAATATTCTTTCTCTATAAAAACTATGCACATGAAATAAGATTGATAATTGCTACTAAGGTGTTCCATATTCCCTACTTTGAAGTTAACACAGCAACAAAAATCTAAAATTTTCTTTACCAGTTTTGAGTTAATTCTAGTTTCCTGAGATCCATTTATCAGACAACAGATTATTAAAAAGATTTTCCCTTCACACTTCAGGTGTTTGCTTATCAGAGATTATAGCAAAGTTTGTATTTAATCTTTAGAATAACTTTAAAAAAGTGTTAATTAATGTTGCACCACATCAACCAAAGCTGAAGTCTTGTATTATAAAAGAGTCATCAGCCTTTAGAAATTGGTACAACATCTGTTACTTTAATTTTTCAGATTATCTATTTTTTATGTTTTTTTAATATTTAAGTAATTGTATCAGCTGAAACTGCTCTCCAAGAATGAATAAAGAGTATTATTTACCCAATTGAAGACATAACCACAATTTGGCTAATGGTCATATTTAGACAAGTTTCATTAAAAAGATTTTTAATTTTCCTTTTCAATATTTTTAATTCAATTTTTTCTTGTTTTCTAACAAGAGACTTATTGGCTGGGTCGAGTCTCTTAATATAATTTCCAAGCTTCTTTCCAAATGTTTTTGGTCCTCCTTGACCATCTTCAGGGATTAACATTTTGTCAGTTACATTTCAGTTTTTGTCTTGCTTTGATCTGTTTTGTTTATTTTGTTGTTGTCTTATTTATTTATTTATTAATTTATTTATGAGCTCTTTAGCAGGTTGTTCAATCATTACAACCAATAAGCTATAGTTTTTATTTTTCAGAGTTTCTCTTGCCTAGATACACTATCTGCTAGCACTCATGAGCTGTTTTTGCTCAAAATGTTTGGAATTCATGTTGTTCTTCACCCATTTCAGGATACACTGGGCAAGTTAGCACTTTACACAATACTCCCACAAAGAATCATAAACTAACCTAAAATATCAAATCAAACAAATAATGATAGAATAATGGTAACACCAATGAAATAAAAAAAAACACTGCAAAATACAACCAATCTTACAAGAAAGGGATCCAGAATAAGATAGCACCAGAAATAAAGAAGTAACCCTGGCCTAGATACACACTGACCATACCAAACCGATCTATATATTGAAAAAAAAATTCCCTCCACAATCTTCACATGGAAAACATTATACAATGGGGCACATCTTCATAGAATTCCCAAGACTTAAACATTTACATAAAAATTGCTACAGAATTAACACCTGGGAATTTTCTTAAAAGAACTGAACTCATATCAAGATTATAAATCTACTGTCAAAATCAAATACAGACCTGTGCCCATAAGTACTTGGCATAAAATAGCCTTAAGGGTTGAAATGTCATAAAATTCAACAAACAAAACCAAACTAAACCAATCAGGAGTTAACAAACTCCATCAGTCTATAAGAACCAAAAGTGAACATAATGGTTTGATTTATACTTGTATTCACATTTTATGATTTCCAAGTAAAAAAATTCAATCATTCATTACTGTAACTACTCTAAAGAATAAATAAAAGTAAATTTGAATCTTTTTTTAGATCTTAAGATTCATTTAATCATATAGATATTCTTTGATAATCTACTGAATTTTTTTAATTTATGGTTATTTACCATCTTTGTTACAGTCTTTGAAAAACAGAATAATAATTAACTTCACCCAAAAGAGTGAACCATGGGTTCTTTTTTAATTTCAAAGAAGGTTATAGATATTTAAAAAATAACACTTGCAATAAAGCTAAAACATTTTAAACTTAATAATGGAGATATGAACAGTTTATAACCTGAATTACCAAGCCCCAACATAAAAAAATATATAAATTACGTAGTGTCATTCCTTGTAGCTATTTGTACCACCTACTATTATTCTGGGTTTGATTCTCTCTATATATAATCTTGCTCTAAAATTAGGAATAAATCAACAAATGTTTTTATCATCTCAAGTTTGTTCATTGAATTACGGCAGCAATTCACTGTTACTCAGAAGAAGGCCTACATATAGCATGATTAGCAAGAACCTTAACAGACAAGGGGCATAGTTGATATAGATAGAAAAAAATTAAATTGGAGAGATATAGATAGAGGCAAGGAAGAGTATGAGAGTGGGGTCAAGAGAGGGGACATAAGAAACAAATGATAATGCTGATGTTATTATTAGCAACAGTAATTTGATCAGAGTTATTTTTGATTTTGCAAAACTTTTTAAAAGAAGAAAAATAAAAACAAATCAAATTTTTCTCATTAGTTAAAATTTATTTCATTGTTTCTTCTGTTTGTTTTTAAATTTTGTTAATGTCTACTTATTTGTCTGTTATTATTACTACAGTTATAATCATTAATATTTGCTAAAGCAAAAAAAATATGGAAATCAATATTTCAAATGGAAGTATCTAAAAAGTCACAGAAGAAATCAAAGTCAAACTATTTTTGTTGAGCTGTGGTGACTTACTATTTTCTATTTAGGCTGTGAGACCAATGGTCAATATTATTCTAGATTGATATTGTCCATTTGTGAGAATTTAGTAATAACAACACCATTTTTAAAATACCAATCATTGATAACAGTGAATATTGTCACAGTAAATGAAAAGTGAATTTGCAATTGATCCGATTTGAGGACAAAGCTAACCAAAAATTGAGCATCTAATTTGTAGGTTAAGATGGAAATAAATTATGTAACCAAATTTTGCTTGGGAAAAGTTAAGGAAAATTTGTTTATAATTTTACAAACAAGTTTTTCAAAAAATGTATGCCCACCACATTTACAGGCCATTAAAAATTATTTTTTCCATACTCTACTTATGTTACGAAAGATTTTCATTTAATGTGTTTTAGAGGTTTTGGGGTGGGGTGCAATTTCTTTTGAACAAGGGCAGGTAGATTATCTTATTAAAGATACATCATTGCAAAAGTTCAGATATTATTTGGCTCAACCTCATATTACAGTGTATCAGCATTTATAAATATGTTGTGTAAAATACTTTATAATGTTATTTTCTTTTCTTAATAATATGAACAGATCTATTTTAATGACCCTTGCTTGTTTGTTTTTCCAGCAGGTCTTTTTTTTTTAAAAAAACAGCTTTCTTTTTAAATTGGTGGATTATTTACAAATTGGAAACTTTTCGTTTTCATTCTAGATGAATTTTAACAAATATACTTTTCCACAGAAAATTTTTACACATTCATCTCAGGATTAGATGAGGAAGCAAGGAAAACATTTAATAAAAGAGGATTATTCTCAGCAATAAATGACTGAACAAAAATTGATATGCCAACTAAAAGATATAAACAAACTATTTTTTTTCATTTCCTATTTCCTCTGTATTTTGGCATCTTTTCCTTCCCTTTATTTTTTCCCATCATTACTGCCCTTTTATTGATTTGTGTGCATCATACTTATTTTCTATTTTGTCATGATTTCTCTATCATCATTTACTTTAACCTGTTATGAGGGTGTTAGCAAGATTGGCCAATGTTAATCATCTTAGACTATTTACTTTTATCTTGAGTTTCATCTGATCTTCATTCCTCTAGCAACGTGTGCTGCTTATTTTCATTTTGTCTCCTTCTATCAAGAGATCTCTCGTCTTTCCTTGGCATGAAATAGCTCCAAAACACATTTTGCTTTCAGAAGTACATATCTATTTTTTCCTATCATGTTCATAGATTCCATTTTCTAACAATTCCTCTTTTTTTTATGTAGGTCTGCTGTTCATTTTCATTTTTGTCACTTGAATCAATGTTGATAGCCGTCATTAGACATTCTTAATCCTTAAAATACGAGAAAACTTATGATTCCTATGAATAATAATATTTAGTAAAATTAGAAAAATCATCACTACTAGCACTTCCCACTAAAGCAAAAGAATCATAGAATAGACTAAGAAAATGTAAAAATATAATTATCTTATCAAAAGAAATTCAATCATATATGTGTGGCAGAAAACATAATTATAACAAGCACAAAAAATGTATGATATAGAATGAATGCAGTACAACTATGCCCAACATGAAAGCCATTACAGAAAAGATAATCTAAGGAATGAAAAGGGAGAAAATAATACTTTAAAAATATTTCTCCAAAGCTATTATGCTATTGATACTCACGTGTTTAAGATGATAACATCTTATACCGTAAGATCTTTAAAGTAATACTATTATGAAGGTCATTTCACAAGTAATGCCATCTATTTCTTCCTTCTGCCCAAATAGATCAGAGAGAATTCTAAACTGCATTGTTTTGATGGCTGAACTTATGCTTTAATGACCTCAAATTTTTCTCTCTGTTGCAGATATTGATGGTATGATACTCTAAGAAAGCAACACTTGTGATAGACTTGTGTCAGAAGCAGATATGCATCATTGAATTCTTTGACACAGAAAAAAATTGAACCAATAAACATCCACTGGCACCTGTTCATAATTTATAAAGCCAATAGAGTTGATGCTAGCACAGTTAGGAAACGGTTTCATTGATTTTAGTGTGGCACCAGAAATGTGAGTGACAAAGCAGGCTCCAGATGCAAAAATTGACTGCCTCATTCATCACTAGCAAAAGTGCATGAGAATAGTGGTGACTCTATGGAAAAATATATGTGTTGTTGAGACTCTGAATACTTTGAAACCTAAAATCGGCACACATTTAGAAAAAGGTTGCCTACTCCTGCTTTAGCACACACTAATGGAATCAAGCATTCATAAACAAATTATTATTTCCTTGTTCTTTATTACAATAAATCCCAGTTGTATGATTACAATAAGTTAAGTTCTATTGAAATTATTATGTTCACATTCAGTATTTGAGAAAAGTTTGAATCATTTTATTCTCAAAAATAGGCTTTATAGTGCAACAGCAACAAATAAAAATTTTTAAAATGATTCCAGCATTACATGATTATAAATGCTGATGTGCTGTTTTACAAAAGAAATCCTACCAAATTGTATTCAAGGTTGTTCTTTATTTTTATCTTCAATGTTATTTATCTAAATTATATATAAATGGAACTATGTCTGTATGTGTATATGTTTGTTTGTATATGAGTTCATTCCTATGGGCTCTGAAATAGCTAAACCGATTTTCTTGAAAATTCATAGTTTCAGTTTATTGTCTTTAGGTGTTATTAGATAGGTGTTGTTTGGAATAACCCCAATAAGTATTGAAAATAGATAATAATAAAAAATTAGCTTCTAGACGTAATGGTACAATCTTTTAGAAAAATTATGCACTTTTACAGTCTACCATTGAAAGAATTGTTCAAAAGTTCAATGACTACTAACCACCAAACTACTTTTCCAATTTTTGGTCTAGAGACTCAAAATTCAATGTATGGAGTTTTTGAACCTGAATGAATTCAACTTGGTTTTCAGTTGGAAAATATCTGCTAATATAATATTGCTAGTCTATATATATCTATAAAAATGAGATTGTGTGTGTGTGGAACCATTCCTAACAAGCTACTCTGCCAATTTTGGGTCTGCATACTTGAAAATTCATATATTAGATATTCAGACCAATTATTTTTCGGACTGCTGTCCTCATCCACGTTATTGTGGTCTTCACTACGTTTCGACTGATTAACCCTCTGTTTGTCTTCAAAGGATCAAACTTGGGAACCTTTTTGTCATAATCAGGAATGACAGAATTTCAAACTTAACCCTTTATTCAAACTACGAGAGTAGCTGCTCTCGTTTTATTAACCATGACCAGGTAGAGTGTTGAAATCTCATAATCTTGGTGACTACTGCCTTTGGGTGGGATCAAACCTTTTGCCTTCAGCTTATGCTCCCTTTCAAACGGTTCATAATCAACGCCTTTATCCGTTGCGCCATGGGTCCAGGGGGACAAGAGTAATTCCACTCAAAAACGACACCTCTTCAGAGTCAAACCTACCACAGACTACAACATGATCAAGAATTGTGTGTATTCAATACCCTGTAGTTGTGGGAAAGAGTATAAAGGGGAGACAGGTCGGCCGCTTAAAGTAAGATTGGAAGAACATCGCAAGGCAGTGGTGAGGGGTGAGACGGAAAAATCAGGCATGGC
>JAYKTE010918206.1:0-16421 GCA_036873565.1 Xipholeptos notoides
ATACGAGTTCAAATGCAATGAAAATCCAGTAAAATCATATTCAGCTGTTTCGGACAGAGTAGGCTAGTACCCAGAGCAGTAACTCATCTAGTAGATGGTAAAATTTTAATCCAAAATCCGGGTGAATGAGACCTGTCAACTTAAGGAATTGAAAAGTACCACTCAGCTAATAAATGACTTCAACTCTATTTCCCTGTCTATCTATTATTTCCAACGATATTTACTCATTTAAAGTGAATAAACGTCTTTCCATCTTAAAAACAGTGTTTGAATAGCAATTGATGCAATATTTAACCCATAGCTGGAGAAAATTTTGCCACAACAGTCATCTTCTTCAGGTGATCCTTGGACAGAGAGAATGAAGAAGGGTGTTGGTTGTGCTTACTCGAAAGTTATTTTCAGAAATAAAATACAGAGAACTATTTATTCTCCAGCTTACATTTTTTCCCGGTGATCTTCATGCCACTTTCTCTTCGATAGTAAATAGTTACAAACTTACCTCATGAAAGCCCTGGGCACATTTAAAGTTGGAGAGGCAAATGTTCTTCATCCCTCTGGTCTTCTTCTGGTCCTGGCTGGAACGATAGGTGATTAAACACGGATGCAAAGACGAATGGATCATGCTGTTTAATGACTGTTAATAGCTCGAAACCTAATCTTCCTTTGCTAAAAAAAAAACGACTATCCACACCTTATATATCACCGAAAACTCACGAAGTGGGACGAGGTAAATTCAGCAAACTTCAAAAGCTAATAGCGAGTGACAATATTATATCTTCAATCTTGTCATATATGGACATTATCACCTTTCCAAGGAGTATTATTCCGAATGAGAACGTAATTCTCTGGAATTTGAACTCGCACATTAGGATTCCAAAGTTCATGCGCTTACTCATTATCCCAAAATAAACTTACCCTATTTTCTACTGGGTAATCTGGATAAAAAATATTCTTGTAGGCAATGAATAATTATAATCCTACAACAAAACTTTCTTGAATTTAAATTATTTATTTTTCAACGTAAGTTTGATTACTATGCTTCTTTCCGCAGAGACAGTAAATGGCTTTGCGTCGAAAATCATTGTAAATTCATTGGCGATTAACAAAGCTAATTGAGTTTGTCACCAGTTCCCTATTGCCTTTAGCTCTATTTTCCGAAACTCGTCAATTTCTGTTGTAACTTCATTTCAAGCAAATTCAATTATTTAAACCCATGTACTAAAAGTGAACCATCTTTGATTTTCAAACCACCACAATACGTATTAAGCATGAAGAACATATTTAAAAAATTTATTTTTACATATTTTTGTTTGTTTGTTTATTTGTTTATACATTTTGTGTTACGGCATATCAACCTTTTTATGTCAGTTAATGTCGAGAATTATCATTTTTGATAAACGTCATTTAGCACGCATGTAGTCTTTATGTACTATTTTATTCATAGTTGGATGGAATGTGGGGAATCATAACTTTCCCAGGGATATTAGACCAAATGAGAACGTAATTCGAACGACTGAGATTTGAACTCGTGTATTGTGATATAGATTTGCCTGTGGGATTTATTTGAATCTTTTCCTCTCTCATAATTTGTGTTTTGTTAGTTGGTAATCTGATTACACTCTCTTTTAAATTTTTTTTACTACACACGAGAATCATTCTAAAAGTAATTCCACCTATTTTCAAAAGTTATTTTGAGTTTGTAGCGCTACAAAAACGGGAGTAGTACGGTTAAAAACCGACCTTTTGTGTTCCAGAATGTATTTTTCTACACAGTTACCACTATCCCCAATGTACTTTTGCTAGATACGAAGATGAAAATGAGATTTTTTTCTGATTTCCATACACATACCTAAAATTAGTTTCCGTATACATTCCTATAACGTGTGCCTATACACATACTTATAACGTGTGCCCATATACTTACCTATCATGTTTGTCTACACACATACGTATAATGTGTGTCCATACACGTACCTATAATGTGTGTCCATCCAAATACTTATGTGTGTCCCTAAACATATTTATAATGTTTTTCATACACCTATCTAGTCAATCTGAAATTATAACTGCACATAACACAAACTAATACACGCATTTAACAACACACACTTTCACATATAAGCATTTACATTCTTACACATGTCCACACTCGTCGAAGTTCTGTTTTTTATGTTTAAACTATGTCCATAGAAGCATACATATAAACAATATGTCAAAGCTTGCGTTAAACGATAGGTCTCTGAACAATAAACATTAGTCACGGTACAAAAGTTAAGATACTAATTCTCTTTTTTTTTTCATTCCATTTGTTACTTGCCACCGACCGACGCCATTCCACGACCTGTGAAAAAGTTTTATGAGCTAAACATGGTCTCATTAATAATAATAAAAAAGTGTAATACTGAATATAATAGAAATGGTGGAATACTAAGATTTAAAACGGTACGATTTATTACTTTGTAAGTTTTATGCTAAAGTTTTATTAACCGAGTAACATTATTGTCATAACTGGGAATATTTTACAATAGAAATAGTCGATTATTTTTAAACATTAGAATTCATTTTTCCTACATGAAATAGATTAAATAACACGAGGCTGTCGGGTTATAGGTCTATATCACTCAAGATTTTTCATTCGGTGACTTAATTTTTGAATTGAAAAACAAAAAAGAAAACGACTGCCAATACATCTCTGAATACCAGACTGTTTTCCCCAAGCGTATATGTTTTATATTTATTTGTTTGTTTTGTTTTCTGGCATATCAATCTTTTTAGGTTATTTAATGCTGGGAACAATGTCTTTTTGATAAACGTTCTTTTTTGTCCATATGTAGGTTTTGGATAACTCTATGCACTATTTAATTAATACATTTCCCAAGGGTATTAGGTCCAATTATGAACGCAAATTGAACGACTGGGATTTGAAATTACTTATCATAATTCAGAAGCCTGAAAGGTTTAAACTTGAAATTATTTGATGGCTCTCAATTATGACATAAAGTTTCCAAAATTTAATCTATTGAAGAAAGCCGAAGTATTAATAGTTCGAAGATTGTTATGAATAGTCCGAAAT
Source organism: Xipholeptos notoides (assembly GCA_036873565.1). Lineage (NCBI taxonomy): Eukaryota > Metazoa > Mollusca > Cephalopoda > Idiosepiidae > Xipholeptos > Xipholeptos notoides. The sequence continues at coordinate 3,074 of JAYKTE010918206.1, forward strand.
ATACTTTAAAATGTTATACTAAAATATTACTTCAAAATATTATGTTAGAATATTGAAAATAATACTTTAAAAATTATGTTAAATATATTACTTTAAAGCATTATGTTAAAGGATTTTAAATATTACTTTAGAATATTGTATTTAAAATGTATTTATCATATTTAATATGTATATATTTAAAATATTACTTAACCTCTAAAATAACTAATTTTTATTTTCGCAATATTTTAAAGACGTTTACGTATTTTGATAATCCCTGATATTTAAATTCGTCTTCTGTGTTCAGTATAAAAGAATAATACTTTATTGCGAAATTTGGTTGTCTCAAAAATGAAAAAGAATATGGTCCTATTGTGTATTGTGTTTTCGTTAAACTAGAAATTTATTGAGGCATATACTTTTTCTACGTCAGTTGAACATTCTATAAAAAGTTTAAGACTTGATTCATTTATTACTTTTTTAAATCTTTATAACTTAATTTGATGATTTTTTAAATGACTTGTGTTGTTTCATGCAACATTAAACCAAGAATCATAAAATTATGGCAATGCTATCTTTAACTACAACTACATCTTTGTCAAAATTCTATTACCGCTTTCTTAGTTTTAAGTATGATGTTTACGTATATATAAAATACGACGGTCATTTCAAAAGTAATACCTCCCATTTTTTTTAAATCAAAAGGTTAAAGAGCTACGAAGATAGAAGCGGTACCATTAAAACCTGGGACTTTTTGGGCTCAAGAATTCATTATTTTTATATAGTCACCACCATTCTCAATGCACTTTTTCCAGAAAGAAGATATAGATAAATAGAAAGATAAAGAGATAGAAACATAATTAGAGACATGGTTAGATAGATACACACACACTCACACGCACACATAGAGATAGATAGATAGATAGATAGATATTTGGTTATCCTTCTATTAATTTCTTTTTCCACCAACCCTCATTCCCCTCTCATCTCTATTTTTCTTTATTTAATTCTCTCTCCAAATTATTTGCCTTGGTCCCGTACACAACCACGATGTCATCTTCCTTATCTTGACCTAATCTATACGCAATTACAGAAACGGTTTAATTGCCGATACGCTACATTAGCTTTGCAATTTAGTTTTATCTTTTCCCTCCTCATATAACAATACTTTATAGTTGTTTTATTTCCTTGTATTTATTTACTAGAAGAATTACCCGGTCTTACTCGAGTGCCAGGGCTGTTTTAATGTTTCTTTTGTGCTTGTTTTTTTTTGTAATTCAAAGGTTTTACATTCTAAGAAAATTGCCGTAATTTCTTGAAAGCCGAAACAAATTATTTTGGTAAACTCCAGTTATATTGACACTTTAATGTACAACGTAGCCCCAAGACAGCAGATGCTGCAGGCTTAAAATGGTCTAATTTTTTAAGCCTGAACCCCCAGCAGGTTTTCTTCAGTCTCAAAAAAAGAAGAAGAAAGAAAGAAATAGTTTCATGGGTCCCAATACCATCAATATCAAATTTCAAGTTTCTAGAACCTACAATGACGGACTAGTTCGGTAAGAACTTTTTTCAGACAGGCAGGCAATGGCACTTTTATCCATACATAAAGTAATACGTAAAAACAATGATAGACAAGTTTAATGCTACACATCAAAATATTAGGTTGGAGAGAAAGTAATGTATTTTTTTAAAGTTTGATTATATTGCAACTTCTTAAGACTCGTAAATTTTTTTTTTGTTAAATTCGTATTGTAATCATTTTATTTATATTCCAGAAATAATAATTAGTAATGCTTTATTAATTTTGGGTGAATTTAGCTCTTCAGAATTGTACATCAATGAAGAGCACCTGAAACATTGCATGCTCTATGAATAGAAAAAAAGGGTATTTCAGCTATAGAAGCTGCATGGAACATTCAAACTATTTATAGAGGTAACGTGTTGAATAATCCAAATTGATAACTGTGGCTTGCATAGATTTTCTCTGGAGGTTTTAACCTCAAAGATAAGCCAAAATCAATTGATCCAAAAGCTATCAAATATGCTGTTGGGGCAGATCCAAAGTTATGCATCCTTAATTTTTAGAATTTTTAGAAATCACTTGATCCTGGACCTATAACAGATGCCGTTGAGGCAGATCCAACTTTTACCCGCAAAAAATAGCTTAGATTTTCAATACAAACCATATCTCTATAATTCTATGCCTTGTTTTAAGTCCCAGAAAATAATGATTTGGAGAAAAAACAACATATTTTATTTCCAACCGGATACTACATTAAAACATTTGATTCCTAATCAAGGGATATGTTAAAACTTCTTACCCTAAAATTTAAAGATAAATTCTTAGAAAAACTAGAGCTCCCATGAATCGTTGAGTGAAATAAATTTACATTATTATTAGGTTGCTCCAAAAGTTCATAAACAAATTGAAAATGTAACTCACCAAGTAATAATAAAAACAACGAAATATTTCTCAAAATAAAAACCACCATTTTCCAGGACTATCTCTCATCGATCTGCAACCTTTCGGGTTTAGTGAAAGTACCATTTAGCCAGATTCGAATCAAAGAATTCTTAGACTTTTGGGGACAACCAAATAATAAAGTTGTCAATAAAAGGTTTATTAAGAGAATGTTCTTCTATTTACCATATTCTTTGAAATAATTATTTTACAGGATTATCGAAAATCTAGCATGCATATGTTTATGACATTAAAACCAACAGGTTTTCTAGTCACTGTGTTATGCCATGTCGTTTCTTTGCTTTCACTTTTGCATCTCTCTTATTTCCTTTTATTATTTTACAACTCTTTCTCTGGAAATTCGTGACATAAAGAAATGTCTTTGATTTCTTTCTGCAATACAAATTCTTCTCTGCAACAGCTTCATCCAAGCAAGCAAGATCATCACAATTTTATAAGTATACTAAAAGTATTGCGCAACCTTGATCGGGGTTATCTTGGATCTTCTTTTTATGCTCATTTTGATCTGTGTTTTTTAATTACAAGATAATCTTTCTTTCTCAATTTTTTTTTTGAAAGCCGAAGATTATTTTCGTAAACTGTTTTGTTTTTTATCGTTCCAATGAACGACGTAGCCTGAAAACAGCGGATGTTACAGGCCTGCAACGATCCAATTATGCAATTTTGACCCCTTAGGAGCTATTTTCCGGTTCAAAATAAAATCAAATTTGTTCCGCAGGCCCGAATACACCATATGTTGCATTTTAGGTATCTTGAACAGATATTGGCAAAGTACTTTTGTAGAGACCGTTGATCAGATACACAAGGTCAATTTTATAGTAGTACTATGTAGATGGAGAGTACTTTTGCTCGCAAAGATGTTCCGCTACTCTAAATTATTTTTTGCATACAACATGGGATTACACGTGCTATGACCTGTCCTCATCAGTCAAGGGTGATAACCAGGGGGTAATAACACAGTTTCGATGGCTAACGTGAAACCTCCATCCCCAGCGCCACCAGTGGTTTTAGCCACCGGACGGACTATTGAACAGAAAAAATTATATAGCATATTTAAACTTTCCTAAATTAGAAGAAAAAACAATTTTTAACAGTTGCCGGAGCACAAGCGGAAGACGTCCTGCTTTCTTTCCGGATTTTTTCGAATTCCGCCAAATCCAACATGACGATTGTCGAACAACAGTTTACAGGCGATATATTTATTTCTTCAAATTTCTTCCAGTCATGGCAAAATCTTACTGATTACAAACACTTAATTATAATTCTTATTTTGTATTTTCTCAGATGATGAAATTTCTCTGTCATAGTAATTTTCATACTATATCAGTATATGCAAGAGTTTTAATGAGAGTGTAGCAGGTGCTGACAAATGTTTCTATAAAAATAGTTTTTTTTTTAAACATATGTTCTTGTAACCGTTTTGTAACAGTGACTACTAGGAATAGACTGGTTGACAACTGAGGAAAGACTCAGTGATGGTTGGAAAGACAACTGGCGGCTCGGGAAGACGACGCACCAGGAGTCAGCGGGGTTCGCTCCCCCAATGACACATCTTTATACGAGCAGACCTGCGGTTAAGATCGGGGTTGTGTATGTGTATGCTTATTCATATGCATAATTAGCTATATTCTATAATACTCTATCCATAAAATATTTCCGCTTTTAAATATAACAGCTTAGACAACATTTACTAAATAAGCTTTAGCATCGCACTCTTTTCCACAAAAAACAACCGTTGCCATATATAAACCTATTCAGATATAAAAACTAAATTCATAAGCATCTTATACGATCTTTATATTTTTGGGTTAATTTCCTACACGATACTTTGTTTTCCTTTTTGCATGAAGAGAATATCTGTATTTTGTGTCAGTGAACTTCAAAACACAGCAAAACGGATGATAACAATTGACATTTTAATAAGAAAACCAGACAGAAAGTGTTTAGTTCGTTGAAGGAAAATATTGTATGTGGTATACACAATTTGAACTAAAATACATCATGAAAGCTGAGCTATTTTTATGAGAACTAGGCAATCTTATCACCAGACACAATCACTTTTATCAGACTGTAAATTGGATGTTGGAGATTTTTTTCTTCAAAATAATGTGTATAAAATCATATGAAATGTTTCCGTTATTTTTCCTGAACGAAATGTAGTTACCTTAATTGATTTGTTATTTCATTCTTAATTTACTAATTGGATGCCGAAATTTTGGGTATGTCTTTTCGAAAATGTAACTACTTACAATTTGGCCTTTTATTCACTTCAACAATATTTACTGCATTAATGATAGTTTTATTAGAAATTGTGTGATGAAAATTAATATCTCAGAAATGTTGAACATCTGCGTTGAGAGAAATTAGTATAATGTTCAGGATAGTGTTGGCATTCGTTTACCTTTTACCGTTTACGTTTTTCCTCTAAACTAAGTGTAGGTCATAGAATGAAAAATATTGAGTGATAAAATTTATTTTGCCTACAGCTAAAACACAAAATCGAACCGACTCATTATCAGGCAGTCGTTGATATTAAGTCAAAAGGTTAGAAAGCATTAATTTGGATTCTCTCAGGGTAGGTTTATTCATGCGAGACTATTGGAATTAATTATTTGGTATCAATAAGTAACGTAGAGGTGCCTGGTAACTATATTTTTACTAATCACGCTTCGAATGGACTTAGGTCGTCGTTCTTCTTATGTAGGCACCCATCACCAAAAATCACCCTCTGAAAGCATTGACCGAAGCCCGCCATATCCATACAGCATTTGAAGGGACACGTCTGTCGCCAAGAAAATGTTTATGACAACTCTGACAGATAGAATATACTATAAAGATTTAGTGAATTCTGTCTCAAGCGGTCCCCGAAGCTCGCCTTTCCAGACAGTATTGGAAGGTACACTCCCATTGCCAAGAAAGACTCACTGAAAGCTATAACCGTTAGGGTGTATTGGAAAGCTGTAGTGGATTCTATCTTGGCTGAGTCTGCGAGATGATGATGATGATGATGATGATGATGATGATGATAATCATTGATGATTCTTGTTAGACGAAGTATTTGTTTTTGTTAGAATCATTGGCTAGGATGTAATATGCAAATTACTTTATTCTATGCCAAACATCAAAGTTTGATGATGTTCAGAAAAATAGAAAAACTAAGCATGTACTGATATGCAGAAAAAGATTTCGTTTATAATCTGGTTGCATATCCAATCTCTGTTTTTCTAATAATGATATTTATTCAAGCTGAGTCGTTTATAATGGCTTTAGTAAGATCGATAGATAGAGAATGCTTGCATTCTTCCGGTTGTGACCGGAAGCAGCCAGCAAGACGATAGGATAACAAAGTCTTGCTCAAATGGCTTCAGCAATAACCAATTTTGTTATGCTTTAAATGAATTTCTTGGTTGTTATTTTCGTTTAATACTTGATGGTGTTATTTTTTTGTAATAACTTTTCGTTTCTTTGGGGCATTTTTTTCATGTAATTGGAAAGCTTGCGTGTTGAAAAACCATGTGAAGGATTCTTTTCGAGGATGAGAATAACGAAAGCAGGGTAAAGATTAAAGATAAAACTAAAAGCCAGAAGTAGATGAGGTTATGCTAAAAAATAGTCATTTATACTGAACTGGCTGAACAGAAAATAAGATTTATTGAGATGTTGAAGCGATTATGTCAAAGATGATATTATCATAAAATAATGGACCATTAGCAATAGTAAAACCAATGCTTTGTATAGTATAATAAGAACTTTGTTCATAAAACCTCCTTAGAAATGTAATACTGTAAATCCTATGTATAGACCTACATTTCAAGAAACAAAACTGTTTATGGACAGGAAAGTATTCGAGACAGTATATTGAAAAATAAATCCTGATAGATACATGAAAAAATAGGTTTTATTTTTAAAAGTTGGGATAAAAATGAAAAATGGATATTATGACATTTAGCTTCCTCTCTGGAAAGCAAACCCTTTGTAGAAAAGGAAGTATTTGGAATTATACATAAAAAGTATCAAATAAATACATAGAAAATGTAGGATTTACAGTTCAAATTTAGTATGAAAATGAAGAATAAATATAAAACATCATTGAGAGTATGCACAATATATTTTGCTGGAAAATTCATGTAAAGGATATTAATGACGAAAAATGATTCTAGGCGTATTCCCTATATAAATATGGGAAAATAGCACAAACATCGTTAACAAATCTATTTGAAACTATTTTCCGAGGAGATTAAATCTCTTAAAAGACCCTGCTTTATAACCTATAGACATTTCACTCTTTCAAGAAACTAGCTAGGGTTTTCATAAAAATATCCTTCTCCCTGACAATTTTACATAAAACTAGAAGTAATCCAGGCCTTGCTCAAAACCAACTCGAATTTGTTCCACAAGTCCAAATAACCCACTTTATAATTTGTGCCCTCCAGGACCCATGGCGAAATGGACCACGTGTTCCAAATGAGATTTATTTGACGTTAAGCAATACTAATAATACATTTAAAAAGTAAATGCTACTACCTGGTTATAGTGTTGATCCCAGATTCGACCTGCTGAATAACGCAAAGTGATTTATCGGCCAAACGTGAAATAAACAATATTAAAAGATAATAGCTTGAATACCTGATACTCTAGAACAAATAAAATTATTGTGTAGGGTTTAACACTTTTATTGCCAGAAATGTGTGGATGATTTGTGAAGTAAGGTTATTGATACCAGACACGTATCCCAAAGTTTAGGTAGACCATACGTTTAGGAAGAAAACATGTAGCAGCTTCGGTATTATAGAAGTTAGAACCGTCAAGAAAATAATGTCTCTTTCCACTTCTAGTATTTACCTAAACTTGTATACATAAAAGGAGAGGTGTTCATCAAAACAAAATAGGTAAATCCATCATACCAAATATGAATATTAATAGAGATCACTAGGGATGCAAGATCGGTTCCATCTTTTCATTTAATGTTATGCATTGATTATATGAGATTTGAGCCATTGCCTTATTTGTTCGTTTTAAATTGCCAGTGGTTTCCAATCAGTTCTAGATGGATTACGCTCTGTTAGACAAGCATTTGTCCGTGACCTTGCTGAATGTTTCCGAAACCCTCGAATTTACATACAGATTATGAAACTGTTTACTTAAGGTGATTAATCTGAGTCACATTTTAGGATTCCAGTCTGAACAGTAATTAATCATACATACATACATGGAAACACACATACACACATATATATATATATAAACTGCACTCTATTTGGTCAATCAGACATCTTCCTTTGCTTGTAACTGGTCAAAGTCCGAACGAAAAATGAAAATGTGTGTGTGTATAATAAGTAATGAGAAAATATCAGGAGAGACAATAAGTATCATTTGATCAAACTGCTACTTCGTGGTGAAGTACATATATATATATATAAATGTATACAAAAGGATTTAATGGCAACTTCTTCTCATTCTAGATTTGAGCACATCATTGTTCGTTTTGGGACCAGTCTGATTAGGTTTGCCGATCTGTGAACTCTTCACAAGATGCCGGGACAACATTATGCCATCAAATTTTGTGTTAATCTAAATAAAATCAAATAGGAAGCCCATTGAACTTTAAAGGGGGCCTATGGGGATAAACCGATGAATCAAGCAAGTTTCTAAAGGGTTTAACTGATTTTCTGAAGGAAATTAACAGGTTTTTTATGAACCCAGTTCTTGAACATCGAACAGTGCACACCAGGAGGAAAACATTGAGGAAGTGCAAAGATTAGTCATGCAAGACCGTGAGGTAACTGAGGATTATATATGAAGTTGTTGGTATTATTAATGGCAAAGTGGAGACAGTTCTGACCGAAGATCTGAATAGCCACAAAATCATTACTTGTTGAGCATACACTGGTGATCTCCACGATGGCCGACAGGGTAACGGAAGTGGTACAACAACCACACTACAGCCATGACCTAGTCCCACGCGACTTTTTCCTGTTTCCATACATGAAAGACAGCCTCAGAAGAGCTGAAAGAGACATCGGAAAATTACCTGAAGGGACAACCAAAGAAGGACTTTGAGGACGTCTTCCAGGATTGGAAGAGACGTATGAGTAAGTGTGTAGATGCAGCAGGCCGTTATTTTGACGGGACAAGGTTTTGTAAGCTTATGAAAATAAATATTATCTCTCCTGACATTTTCTCATTACGTAGTGAACTTACCTCTTACATAATGAATTCCAACTTCTATATAAAAATTATAAATCTTCTTGAGCAGAAAGTTTTAACTGATATTAGAACTATTACTACATGTATGTTTCTGCTTTGTTTTTAATACAATTGTTTCACGAACTTTTTTGTTATGCGTGTTTTGTATTGAACCTTGCCCCATCCTGACACTTCTACAGTTTTTATTGAATTTAATCTGAATGAATCCTGAGGGAGAGATTTACCAATCCCAGTAAATTTAAATTAACATCACATATTCTCTCTGACACGTAATCCTCGTTGACCGAGTTTTTCACACCCAATAAACAGCATTATAAAAATGATCCTGTAATTGAAAAATATGAAATTCCCGTGTGGTATGAGTCAGTGCAAAGAATACATTTATCCAACAAAGTAATGTGTAATCACCACAGATATATATTACTACTGCCAAACTGATTGACATTGTTTAAACACATGTATAAACAGTATAATGAATGCGGGGCAGTGATAAATCCTTGAACTGTGAAATCATATTATACGAATTCAAATATTAGTCAAAATCTGTTCACTCACATCCAGCTGTCTCGGGTAGATGAAGCTTGTTAACTCAGAGCGAAAACTCGTCCAGTTGTAAGGATAAAACTGATTCCGAGTATACTAGACCCCTCAACCAATGCGAATAACTTATATAGGTGAAGAACAACAGTGATTACAAAAAGCTCGGGAATTAAATGAGCAAGTAAAACTGGTCTTTTGCTTAATTTGCTTTGGTGGCCAATCAAGCATGTGTACGCTATCAAAGAAATTTAATTGAGCACTGTCAAAAGGCGTGATTTGATGCTTGCTATCATTTACTATAGTGACAAAGAATAGCCCAAACCCCCAAGGGAATTGGCACTCTGAATAAGCATAGCATGAAAGACCAATGGTAGGCCAGTGATTGGGACGTCGGACTGGTGTTCATTCGGTACGCGTTCGATACTAACTAGCAGAAGACTTGATGTTTACGTATGCGTCCGGGTGAACCGTGAACGGCGAAACAGGTCTGTATTGGGATTGAAAAATATTTAATTTTATATATTTGTGTGTGTATTATATATATATGTATACATATCTGTGTGTGTGTGCATGTGTAATTTGTGTGCGTGTGTGTGTGTATGGAAGTTTAGTTATTCTGATATTAGTAGATTTATTAAAGGCAAATTTTCCTGTATAATCCATCTTGAGCCGCGATGGAAGCGATAAGGGCAAAGTGATCATGGATGTTACGCTGCCACCTAAAATAACATCCACAGCGGTTGGTATTCTTCTCTTTTCCTGTCTCTTCGTATCACTGGAGATACAACTTGTACCAAATACTCGAACACGAATGGGAGCCGGTTATAATCGTTATGCACTTTGTTTACATAAAAAGTGAGCTTATATCAGTATACTATATTGTATCAGGACAGCGAGGTTGGTGCAGTGGAAAAAGCTAGGTCTCTGCAATCGTATTAAAGGGGTTCAGATCCATTGCATTCTCTTTCAGCTGTCTCGAGCAGATGAGGCTCGTTAACTCGGGAGAGTAAATCATCTAGATGAAGGCCTAGACTGATTACGAAAGCCCAGGGATATAATAATAACATAAAAATGGCCTTGTACCTAACTTAGGTTAGTGCTCGACCGAGTAAATATAATATCAGTATACAGATATAAAAGTTTTTATATGAAAACAAATATCTGTGTTTTTTCTAATGCACTATTTAATCTATAGCTCGAGGGAATGTAGGGATTCATACCTTTCACAAGATTATTAATCCAAATGTTAACTTAAACGAAACGAATGCAAATCGAACTTGCCTATTACGATTCTGAAGCCCGGTTGCCTATCCACTGACCCAAGTGGACCACCGAAGATCTATTTTACCTATAACTGGTGTGGGCACACTTCAAATGGCAAGCATTGCATTTTCTACGCGGCCAGGTGGGCAGTATCTGCAGTATTGATGAAAATACGCCAGAGAATCGATATTGAAAAATCTGTCTTGACATTCGCAGAAGAAATGGAGTCCCAATTGTAAGTGGTTATCTGATTGGATCGGATATCGGCTTTTGCCAGGGACACGACAGAACGGAAATTAGATGATCTATTAAACAGGTTGGAATTATAGTGGATTGTCATTCTAAACACCAGCCATTTTGAAAATAGTCAAAACTATCATGACATCCATTAATCCTCGTTGATAATAGTTAAAACCGCAGCTTGGATAGTTTGCCTCTTTTTTTATTTTGTTAAATCTGTTTTCCACCTGTCTTAGGCCAGGTTGTCATCGAAATAAAAGGCATTTTTAATTACCTGTGAAAGCAGTGGGCGTATTTAAAAAAACAAAGATGTATAGAAACATAAGAGCTTTTTTCATAACTTTTCCCTAAGTGAAATATTGTTTAATTGATTGATTCGGTATTTCAATTTTAATCCACAAAAAAGATACTGAAATGTTGGCTAGGTATTCCAAAATCTGATCAATTACAATTTAGGTATATATTCACTGCGATAATATTCACTGTCATCAATGGTGGTTTCATTAAAGCTTGTGTTGTTATTATTAGATTATAACAAATGTGCAAAATCCAAGCTTGGGGTAAAATAGTATGATGATCAGGCGAGTATTACTTGCCTTTTTTTCCTTCCACCCTATTGTATACCCCAGAAAATAAACTCTTGATTGATATAGATCCGCAGGCCCACATTGCACAATATATTATTCAGGGAAGAATTGACATTCGTTTTGACCCTTTTTTCCTTCCACCATGAATGTAGATCACGTAATGAAAAATTGAGAGGGACATTAATCCAAGTACTATTGGGGTGGATTACATTCTTGAACATTGGATATTTTTTATAAATAATCAAAACCATTACGTAATTCATAAATAAACATTTATAATTGTTTCTTTAGATTTACTGCATATCAACCTTTTCAACTGTCCGACTGTCTATCTACTTTCTCTAGTGGACTTCCTCCATCATTGATATTTATTTTTAGATTTAAATATGTATTTCATTTCCCCGTGGATACGGAAGTAAAATAAGTTTAGATTCATTTTTATAAACATACTGAACATCCAGTGGCGTAGGAAGGTGTGGAGGTGGTCTTCCCGGGCGGCACGTACTAGGAGAGGGCGGTATTTTGACGGGAAAAAGAGAAATCAAGCTAAGAAATATTATAGACCTAGGAGTGTTCTTAGCTAGATTTTGTTCCGGAATGACCCCGATGAATATCGAAAATTGATGATCGAAAATATCAGCTTCTAGAAAGAAGAGTGTGGCTACGATTAAGAATATCGATTCAGCCATTTTTTAGTCCTTATGGAACGAACATAAACCAAGAAACATACAAAGTTCCATTCAGAAATAAATTTAGATTCTCCTACCGAAAGAAAGTTTATAAAAAAAAGTTTATATGCCGTAGAACAAACTAAACTCTGCTGACATCAGTTTCGTAAACGTTAAAAAATTCCGGTGAAATTTGATCGGTTCAATATTTATACATGGAGAAATTAAATGACGTGTATCTGTGTTGATGCACGTTCAAGATAGTGTTGCTTTCGTAGAGTGCCACTCTAACAATATCTGCAATAGAGAGACAAAACTTTCGGGTGATGAATATAAAATTTCTGTCATCATAACAATGCAATTTGCAATCCCCTTTGATCCATATATGCACAATAAAAATATTAGGCATTACTTTTAGAATGATCGTCGTATTTGCTTACGAATAGCGCAAAGCCTTTACAACAATAGCAATATGATATTGTGACTACGGTTGTTACCGAAGAGTAATTAATTTTTCTTAGTGTCAGACTTAATTCACTTTAATGGTGGGTGTCGTGCCATGTCGGTCAAGCTCCATCTAGCAGTGAACGTTGCTTGCTTCTAAGCAGAAATTGAGGCTTGCAATGGCGCTCAGTTGGAACAGGTTTGTGTGCTCAGCCAATCATCTGACACCTTGTCTGAAATATCGATAGTAATTAAAACAGAGCTCGATTGATAAGGAGAGAAAGTGTGATAAATGAGTCACAGGAACATAGAAATCCATGTATATACAAACAGTATGCATGTTTGTGTGTGTAAAAACGCAACATTCTAAGATTAAAACAACAATAATAATGATAATACCGATGATGATAAAAATAGTTGTCGTTGGCATAATCAAGGTGGACATTTAAAAAGAAAGAATTGAATTAAGCATCTCTTCATCTGACGCACGTCCATATCAGGGGTTACATCCTTGGAATCTCGCACCATTAATATCAGCAACAGCGAGATGGAATTTTAGGATACAGCCATCTTTGAATTTGCGTTGGTTGAGATTCTTTAGCCTGTCATACGCTGCAGTGATTCTTGCCTAACTATGATATTTTCTCTCGTGCCTGTCTTATCTATTTCTATTGTTTGGCCTGTTACGTGGTCTTGTCTTGTACTTAACTCGAGACTACAGATCAGGTGAACTCAATCGACCTGTGGCACTTTTAAACTAAATTTGACTTTAATGAAAATGAAGCAATGTCGCTAGTTCAGGCTTTATTTTCCTTTTGCGTAGGTTCCGGTCTAATATGCCCCATAGGTTTTCAATTTGGCTCATATCAGGGGACTGACTTGGCCATGGAATTTTATTGATCCCATTTTGGCTCAACCAATTTTGTGTTGCCCTAGCA
>JAYKTE010918317.1:0-16412 GCA_036873565.1 Xipholeptos notoides
TGGTGTCAGAAGTCGAGATGCATCATTGAACCAATTAACATTCACAAGTGCCTATTAAATGTTTACAAAGCCTATGCAGTTGATGTCAGCACAGTTAGGAAATGGGTTTGTTGATTTCAGAATAGCAACAGACCTACCAGTGACGAAGTACACACAGGACCAAAAATGGATCACCTCATTCATCGCTGGCAAAAGTGCATTGAGAATAGTGTTGAATATGTAGAAAAATAAATTCTGGAGCACAAAAGGTTGCTCATATTAATGCTACCATTCCTGTCTTTGTAGCTTTTCAACTTTTAAAAAATAACTTTTAAAAATTGGTGGCATTACTTTTGGAAGGACCCTTCTAACTTCAAGGAATTTCATTTAAACTTATCTGATTTTAAACAATTATGAAAAAAATATTTTTATCTGATACGAACATCATAATGTTCTCATAGGCTTTCATCTATGACAAGATATGTAATTGTTATGGCCACAAGGAAAACAAAACACCAAGGTATAGTTTAAGAGATATATATTTGAAAGACAAAAGGAAGGTTACAGAATATGGAAAGGAGAGATTGGTAGTATAACTAAGCGATATTGAGGTTAGCTTCCAGGTCTAGAGCGGTTGGAAATTTCAATTCTTCCAGTAGATATGGATGGTAGAATACATTCGAAAAAATAGCCCAACATTCCACATTATTTAAATGTTTTTAGAACATTAAGATAAATTTAGTTTTAATAAAAGATAATGAATTGAAAGTGAATGTAATGCCACAGAAGAGATTTGAACAGTAATAAGAATCTGTAGGCCGAGACGTAAAGCAAGTGGCTACAGCATATAAATGTGCAGCACTTTTTAAAGTTCATTATCTTTACTGAAGGACGCTAATGACTTTCATTACATCTTTAAAAGCCTGGTCAGTACTTAGATGGGTGACCATTTATGAATACCAGAACCGTATCTTGTGCCAAGATATGGAAATACCCAGGTTAGTGTCTGGGGGTGCGGTTAAACCATTGGGCAGATGCACCTTTAGTCTTTGGCAAGACAAGTATCTAGGAAAAGGAAAACTCTGAAGTAAAACCAGAAATCTGTTGTTCATGTAGTCTGGACCAAACCCTTGCACCAACTGTATGTTATCAGCAGTTCCAAGAAGTGTGGATGGTGCTACACAAGCCTTCACCACTATAAACAAATCTCTGTGTAGGCTATCTGACAACCATACATGGTTTGATGACACTTTCCATTATCATCACGTTTTTAAAAGCATAAAATAAATCCATTCCAAATCCCAATCAAACTGTTACATTCATTTTGAGTTCAGAATAGAGGATTTGAAATTAATTCATTTTAAGGTTTTAAAGATGATATGAAAGTTATTAGCAAAATTAATTTTGCATGGGCTCAGCTCATCGCCATTATAATATTTTCTTATGTTATTTTAACTTACTGTACTCCAGCTAGTTACCATTGTATTATATTGATTTTATTTCAACATGGGTCCAGTTAGTTACCATTGAATAATTTCATTTTATTCTAACTTACTGTACCATATAATTAACATGGATTCTGCCAGTCACCATTGTAATATCTTCATTATATTTTAACTCACTCTACCATGCAACAGATAATTCAGGGCAGATGGCTGTTCTGATTAAAACAAAGTCGCAGCAGTTTATTGCTTACTCTTATTTCCCAAAATTAGACGGTTACATATTTTTTCTGCATATAAATTTTAATTATTTAAAAGTGAGATCCCCTAACTAAAATCATGTTAATATGGTATGTATTATAAGAGATTTGAAAAATTAAGATTACTTATCATAATAAGTAATCTTAGTTTTTCAAATCTCTTATAATATATACCATATTAACATGATTTTAGTTAGGGATCTCAGTTTATATAAATTGAAAAGGAAGTGGAAATTATGGATTCATTTTAAAACTAATTAGAGTAAACATGTATAAAAAATGATAAGGTTCATTTCATCAGCAATGTTATGGTTGGAATATAGAAAAGAAATTTAATCATTAGTTTTAGATTTGGTTTATTAGCAAAGTCAGAGATTCATCTCTCTAACCGCTGTCCCATGATGCTTTGAATGACACTAAGATCAATTGTGTACAAGAAAAACACATTGACAATAAATGTCAATCATAGCATATCTAACACAATTGTTCATTGACAAAACTATTAATTAATCAAATTTCATCCCCAGTTTGAAAAATAAATGATAAAAAATACAAAGGATTGGTTGATGCAAACACTTAGTCAAAGTTAGCTAATTTTTTTTCTTTTACTTTTGTCTTCATTTCTACATGAATAGAATTTGAACACTGAATAATATGACATTTGTCAAAGCATTAAGAAAATTGGTCAGACGGAAAACAATTTAAAGAAAAAGATTTTCAATAGTTAGCTGCAGTATAGCACCAGAAAATGTCATATATGAATAATTCATTTTCATTCCACTTAATAAATAATTATGTGATGATCATTTTATGGTGTTTATTAATTATTTTTGTTTAAAATCGAAAGAAACTTATTAAAAGCCAAGAAATTATTCTGAACCACACAACAACAAAAAAATGGTAAGAAAAAATAATAACTCTGAAAAAAAAGTAAAGAAATGAAAGAATAAATTCAACCCAACTATATTTTTCTACTCAAAATTCAAATGAATTGCTTATGGTATCAAATTTCAAAATTAAATTGTATTTCATTTAGGAATAATTATCTATTTTTTGATTAAGTCAAATATTTGAATATATATATACAAAAGAATGTTTATCAAAAATCATTATTCTCAGCATTAAATCACCTAAAAAGGTTGATATACCAAAAAACAAAACAAACAAACAAATAAATATACATTTAAAAAAAAGTTATTTCAAATTTATACCTGACCAGTTCATATTCAATCAATCTTTAAAAATCTAAATACAAAATGGGTGTCCATAAAGTCTTTAAAAATTATAGCACTAATATAATAATAATGATTTATATTATACCTCTGTTTGTTTGTCAATATCTACCTTTTTGGTCATTTGATGTCGAACACAATCACTTGATATATGTTCTTTTATCAACAATGTTTCTATCAAAAACACCAAATTCCCTGTTTAGTCCATAGCCAGAGGAAATATGTTGATTCATTTCTTTCCAAAGGTTATTAGTCTGAATGACTAGGATTTGAACTTGTGTATTATGGTTTCAAAGTTTGATTGCCTATCCACTGCCTCAAATAATTGTCTCTGAGGGTTCTTAATGTCTCTAATAGTTATCTAAACTTATATCTAAATGGAACTTTGTCTATGTGTCTATGTGTGAGTTCATTCTTTTTGGACTTAAAAATGTCTGGGCTTGCTTGAATTTGTTTGAAAATTCACAGTTGTATGCGCCTGGGAGTGTTTTTAAATAAGTGTTGTTTTGGAATGCCTCTGATAGGTATTGCAAATTGATGATCGAAAAAATCATATTCTAGAAGGAATGGTCCAATTTAAAGAAAATTTTATACACTTTTGTGTTGAAAGAATTGTTCAAAATATTCATGACTACCAATCCCCAAACTACTTGGCCAATATTTGGTCTCAGGACTTGAAATTTGATATGTGGAGTATTTGGACCAGTGGAACAAATTCAATTACCTTTTAAGTTGGAAATATAACTCTAAGGGGTCAAACGTAACCCCTTAGCAAGGCCGGGCAATATTGCTCGTAATATAATAATTATGATATCTGTATATGCCAATAATGGTCATCTTCATTTGTTCACAAAGTTTCTATTTTAATTTACTGTAATATGTAATTTACATGGATCCAGATAGTTATCATTTTATTATTTGTATTTCAATTTACTGTAGCATTTTATTTACATAGGTCCATCTAGTTACCATTGTGTTATTCTTATTTCATTTTAACTTACTGTGGCATGGGATTTACAACAGTCCAGTTAATTACCATCATATTATTCCTATTTTAACTTACTGTAATTTATACAGGTTTGGCTAATCACCATTATATATTCTGAGATACTAGACAATGTAATTTACATTCATCCAGCTAGCCACCATTGTAGTGTCATTTCATTTTAACTTATTTTACTATGTGCATTTACTTAAGGTCTAGCTACTTATTGTTGTATTATTTTCATAAATCTTGGCTACTTATTAAATATTAACCTACATTTTAGTCCTTATTCAGGCAGGTCTCATCAAAGAGTACCTTGATTCTCCTTTTCAGGATTTTCCTTTCTGTTTTCTCTTGTTTTCTAACAAGATTTTTTGTCGAGGGGTCTAGAGTTCTTATATACTCCCCTAACTGTCCGAACGTTTTTGGTCTTCCTAGACTATTTTCAGGGTACTGGTGTTGCATTTTTGTTGTATGATGTTTCTGCTTTCGAATGCCGGTAGGTTTATTTATTAGCTGGTTTTCACGTCTTTTTTTTTTTTTTGTGTGTGTGTGTGAAAGCGGGAGTATATAAGAACTCTAGACCCCTCAACAAAAAATCTTGTTAGAAAACATGAGAAAACAGGAAAATCCTGAAAAGGAGAATCAAGGTACTCTTCAATGAGACCTGCCTGAATAATGACATTTTAGTCCTTTTGTGGATTTTTTGTGGTGTTCTTGTTTTTGCTTCTTTTATTATTTTCCAATTTTGTCTTAATGAATTTTAAAAGGACAATGCTAATTCTTTTTTTTAATTTGATGCTTATAATATGCCAATTTGGGATTTAAAATTTTGCATTGCTGGTGTCCAACTTTCCAATGAGTCCTTGAAAGTTCTCATCCCATTATTTCTATAAATCATACGACAGTTGTTAACAAACCCTCAAGCAAGCAATGCTAACAGTTATGCTTTTTGCACATCAGGTTTTTTCATCATAAAGGACTAAAACTAACTTTATCATTAATTCTACCTCAGCTATTATTATTCCTATTGATAAAATTATGATTATTGTAAATGAAATTATACTGAAAATATCAATAGAAGAAAAAGAGTAAAAAAAAATAATGAACTCCCCCCAAAAATTAGTGGAAAGAGAAAATTGAAAGATGAAAATGACAGATTAGAATATTCAAGTTTTTAAAAATATCTCAAGAAAAAATCCTTATGGAGAAAAGAAAGTTTAAAAAAAATTATTTTAAGGAATGGAAAATATTATAAAGATAAAAAAAAGACTGGTAAGAGATGTGAAAATGAGAAAAGATGAGATGAAAAACTCTGTAGTATTTTTATTATCAATATGATCATCATCATCATCATCATTATTATCATCATCATCATCATCTTTAAACAAGTTAAAATGTTCACAGTAAGTAGATTTGAACAAAATTATATCATAGAATAAATCTAAAATAATTTTAGTAGTACAATCTAACAGTTGCCTGGAAGCAATAACTAAGGTTTTTTTTGTTGATTGATTATTTATTTTTTTACTTTCTTTAGCTTCATTTTTTATATTTACCTTTCAAAATTCAACTTAAATGTCTTATTTCAAGTGTTTGCTTTCCTTTAATGAATAAACAGACTGCACGTGCATGTATGTGTGTTTGTGTGTGCTTGTAGGTATGCATGCATCTACATGTGTACATGCATGTATACGTGTGTGTGTGTGTGTGTGTGTGTGTGTGTGTGTGTGTGTGTGTGTGTGTGTGTGTGTGATCAATTAATGTTAAAAAGTAAAAGAAGAGTTACAGTTTTTTGCAAAAATAAGGATCCAAATTCAAATGAATTTAGCTTTGGGATTAAATCTGCTTCCATTCAGAGAACAAAGTATCCATTCCATAAAGAATTGTTTTGAGAAAAAACAATATCACCAGAACAGTTGTCAAAGATACATTCAAGTTAACCTACTGTAAATAGCTTTTTAATATACACTTTCAAAATACACTTTATTTTCTTTTTTTTTCACATGAAAAATTTGTGTTATCGGAAACCCGTGACCTCTATTAAAAGTATTATCTGACATTGCTTGGAATAAATTGATTTACCTGAGCTTTTCCCAAGGATATCAACCTAGTTTGAATGGAAATGGAACAACTTGGATATAAGCTTGTGTGTACCAAAGTCCAAGAAAATTCAAACCAGTTTGGAAATAAATAACTATACACAATCAATAAACCCAGCAAACCTATATTTTGAATTGCGAAAGTGAACAGGATTTATAGTTAGTTAGCAGCCATTTGAGCCGTATAAAATGGCTAAGAATCTTAATTATGCGCATGAGAAATCATTTCCATATAAGATAATATAGATATTTTTTCTCTTTAACATTTTTGTAGATACAATTTTCTTCAAAAATTGAAATGCCACATATTTGGTAAAACTAGATGCTCTCAACCATCTGTTTGTCTTAAAATAAAAAGGAAAATTATATTTTTACAAACCATTTATTTATTTATTGTCTGAAGATCCCAGATATTTTTATATATACAAACTGATTCTATAAATAGAATATTACAATATATTACAATAAGATGTAACATATGTCTAATTAGGCATCATTACACTATTCTTATTTGACTTTAACTTATTATAGGGGGACTGCAAGCTTCCTAGAGGCTACAAGGCACCAAAAAGCCCAATCTTTAGCTCCACAGATCTATTGTAATGAAAAAAAATTAATAGTACTTAAAAATTATTATCATTTTTGTATATTGAAATATATATATCTATAAACACGTTTTTCTCTATATATATCATTATTGAAGCCTTCTGTGGGTGGGGGAAGAGACCACAAACCTTTTAAAAAATGATATTACTTGATTAGAGACTCCATTAAGAAAAATTATGACCCCCTCGCCATAATTTTGCTGGTCACTAGATGTACACTGAATTTATGACACTAAACTACTCCACTTTACTATGTTACAAAGTTACAAGGCTAAAATAGAAGATTACTCTTTTAATGTTGTTTTGATTTATTTGAATTTGTTTTCTTTTTTTCCCCTCCCCGATTCCAACACTTTCAGACACTCTCCCTCCATTTTTAAAATAAACCCCTAAAGTCTAATTTTGGACAGTATGTCAAACTTTCTGTAGCAAAATAGTTTTGAAATTTAGGTTTAAATTGTTTGAAAATTCTTTGGAAAAACTTGTAGAATATTGATAGCCTTTTTTACATATAATTCATTTCAAACTAAATTTCATACATTTATTAATAAAAAATCAAAATTTAACCTAGTGTGTATGCCTGTTAAAAATAACTGGTTTTAAAAATTATTTAATAAGTTTTACCTTTAAATACTGCATTCTTTGTTTTTTCATATTATTCATTTCAAACTAAATTTCATATATTAATTAACAAAACAAACTGTCTCAAATAATTATTCTACTCAGTTATCGAAAATCTAATTAGTATGCCTGGGTTTTAATGATTAAAGGCATAAAATAAAATAAAATTATGTGCACCCACCACTAATCGAGTATCAGAATTTTAAGATAAAAATAAAGAAAGCAATCTAAGGGTCTGGGGTTTGAACCCTGATGCAAGCTACATACATGCTGTAGCCTTTAATCTTCATAGTGTATTACAATAAATATGAATAAATAAATAATGAACTTACTGTTGGGATGACACCCATGTAGATAGACTCGTCCTCATGTAAGTTATATTGCCTACACTCTGCTTTGTGCAGTAGGAAATTAACAGTCCCAGAGTGAGTGTGCAATTTATTTATTGTGCATATGATGAGAATGTTAATCTCAGCTATCTCTTATTCATTGTATTATTCTCCCAATATATATTATTTCAATGTACCTAAGTCATGTTATTATTCCAACGTTTTCTTGACCATAACACATACGATGGTCTTCCTTATATAGTTTGGATTATTTTACTTTAACTTACTGCTATGTAATTTACATGGATTCATTTAGTTAGTCTTTAATTAATCTACAATATCAAAGAGCCATTTAATGGAATAGTGAATCACTTCTACAATATTGTATTATCTGGACTGTACTGATTGTTTTCTTTTTTTAGGGGATACCAAGTAATGTAATGTACTCTTAGACCTTTGGATTTAAAAAAAAAGTAAATTCACATTTTTGGATTTCTGATCTCTACATGAACAGTTGGTGTATCTCCTTCCCCCCCTTCCCAACTATGATGCTAATCTATCAACAGAGTTCACCTCAACAATGGTAATGTTCGTTCATAAACCATTTGACGACATCCTTCAGGAAACTAATAAATGAGTTAAAAAATAATTCAATCCTTAAAAATCAATTAGAAACTTTTTAATCAAAAACAGTTTTGAAAAAACATAATTTTTCTTATAAACAGTTAAAGTGTAAATGAAGTGACTGACTGACTGACTCTTACATTAACATCTTCGAACCGAATAACCATGTTTATTTAAAAAAACAAACTTTTTTTAACTAAAAAATATTTTGAAAATTTTTTATGGTTAACAAATTAATTAGAAAATAATTAACCAAAAAATATTTTTTGAAAAAACACCATTAAAAAAACAGTAAAAATGATTTAAACTTCAAAACAAAAAAGAAAAATAAAACATAACAGAGTGCACTCTGATCGCGCCGTGCAGTTGGTGTGTGGTGTGTCGTGGGTGGGGCATGGTGCACAGCCACGCTTATTTTATTTTTAACTTTTAATATTTAAAGTTTTTAATCCTTAAAAAGTCAATTAGTCCTAAAAATACTTAATTAGAAAATGATTAACCAAAAAGAGTTTTGCAAAACAACACCCAATTGCATATTTTCGTATTATTTTTCTTAATTAAATTCATTTAATTTCATAATTAAAATAATTAATTAGAATATAATCAACCAAACTGGAGTGGTCAACACATTTTCGCCCCGGTGCCGAATCGTCCCATTATTCCCGCTGGTGTGCCATGTGCGGCAAAGATATGTTTGAGTACTTTGACAAAGGAGTTTCCTCTTGGTCTGGTAGCTGGCCAACTACTAAAATGTCTGAATATATCGACTAATATAAACTATTTTCTGTTAAGTTCAAGACATTCACTGGCTGCACATTGCCAGGGGTGGTCTGGTATTGGGTGGATCATTAGAGGTTGCTGCTGTTGGGTCAGTGGAAAGTTTTCACATCTTTGAACAGCTTTGGTGATCTCTGCGTGCATTCGTGTACAGAATATTACATCGTTGGCTGTATTCAGTGTGTACTTAATACCCACGTGCCCTGGCAATCATCTCTGGTTTAAGTTTATTTAGTATGATAAGCTATGTGCCTCGAAACAATTCTCAGAGGTATGGCCATTAGTCTCTAATGTTTAGTATGCTGTCGTTTTTGTCCTCTGGACAACCATCTTTATGACTTTTATTAGTGTATTTAACGTTGTGTCATAGCTGGTTTCCTCTCAAATCTGTGGGAGGCGGTGGTCTGTGACATAGAGGCTATTTTCCATATTGATATTCGCTAACCCTTCCGCGAGTTCCTGTACTAGCAGTTGGAATATGGTAAATTTATCTTTTGTTGTGGCTGTAGCAGTAGGTAGTGATACACCAGATAGCACATCATTGATGTACATTTGGGGTCCTGGCTTGTATCTCACATCTTTTGAACCTTAGCCGCATCTGCTGGAGTCGCTTTGGGTTATAGAGCATTTTTTAAATAGAGACTTATTGACATCTTAATAATACCATAGCTTCTGTGAAGGCCGCCATTGTCCAGATAATGTCCGAAATGAATAAGGACTATCTAATTTCAGCTTGTCGACAGTTTTGAACACACATAGACGCGGTTACTGAAGCCAATGGTTTTTTTGTTGAATAATTTGATAAAGAAGTGTCACCCAAAAGATTTATGCAAATTTGGTTTCAATATATGGAATATTTGCTCTATTATTGTTATTTATTCAACATACTAAAAAGCCTTCACCTAGCCCTTGTACCTTCTATATAATTAGGGTGATTACTCGCAATCTGTATAACTGTTTTCTTACATGGCAGTTAAAACCTACTATTCTTTCTATTACAGGAGTATACCGTCTTATTTTATTTGGTTAAAATATCTTTCATGGTTTAAATATGCAACAGAAATGTTAGCAGTCGATCAATGGATCGATGTCAAAAATATAAGTGAGTATTTCTTAATTATTTTGTTTTGTTTTGAATTATTACTGATACAGCTGCATTGAGTTTGTATTTGATTCATTCAGTTTCATGGATATCTTTTGTTTCTTTTTATCTCAATTGTTGTCGATAAAAATTATTCATAATCGACATTTCATATAACTACTTATACTGATTCATTCCACATGCATGCCAGATTGATATTGTCATTCATAAAACGTCAGGGAGTCTTTTTCGTGGTTAACTATAGAGTGTTTCAAGAACTTGGACAGAAGTTAACATATTTATCACATTAATTTAAATATATAACTCTAAAAACAAACTAACAAAAATAAAAATGTCTTTCTTTATCACTTTTATTTCAATATTTATATTTAATTATTAAATTCATTTTTAGTTTAATTTTAATCCCTAACATCCTTAAGATATATAGAAAAAACAAAATAGATAATTATTAAATAATAGATAATAAAATAATGATTAATTTTTATTTACTCGAAGCAATTTATAAAACCAGGGGAGAGAAAAATGTTGTTCTGTGGTGGAGTGGAATCATTGGTGAGAGTTGAGTGTCGGTTATGATACATCTTACAAGTCTCGGAAGTCAATTTGTTCCATATTTTCAGCACCCTTCGGGGATCCTTAGCTAAGACATGGTGGCGTTGGTTCCTGTGTTAGCTGATGGATTTGAGAGCATCCCCACGCAACATTCAGACTCTCTTCCAACTCTGCGTTTTCTGCAGATGTCGTCAATGGTTCTTTCTGGGTGATGACTGATGACCACTTTTAGTCGATCCATTGTTGCGATTGCTAGGATTCTTCTTTTATTCTATGCAGTCGTCAGGTCTTTATTTTTTTTAACTATGACGAAATTGGTTATTTCTTGAGAAAGGTAAATATGATAACAAACGAAGGTGATGAAAATAACTGTTGAAGATTTCCAAAAATAAAATCACACACACATTAATTCTGTTTGTTGTTTTATATGCTTTGAAAATAAACAAAAAATTCTTACATTTTGCTATCAATCAATCAATCAATTACAATTTTTGTGGGTTCTTATGATTAGTTTTGGTTGCCATGTTTTTTTATTCTTATTTTATCTTTATTTAAACTTGTATAAATTCCTATTTAGCTTGGTGTGAATTCTTTCATTAGCTGAAATCAATTATCGTTTTTATATTTGGCCGCGACTAAGGTTTTTATAGGCAGTTTTAAAATTAATAATTGGTAAGGCAAAGAGTAAATATCTTTAGTCCACCAGTGCCATTTAGCTGTAATTTCCAAGTGATTTATACTTAGTCAGATTTTTTTCTTTATTTCTTTAGCTTGTGATGAATTGCCATGTGTCAATAATGGTGACCAGGTTTTGAAAATGATGGGATTTGAAAAAGTAAGTTTTTTTCCATAGTTCATACCAATTTTATATGCATTTTGTATGCATCAATAATGGTAGAACATAAGAATTAAGATGATTTAAAATACTTAAGATAATTTGAAAATTTTTTAAAAGGTTTTATTTTTAGAATTAGTGTGTAAAACTTAAATCAGTTCTTTAAAAACGTTGGTGAGCCTATGTACACACAAACACACTCTATTGACATTCGAAGTTTACTTTAACATCGTTTAGGAATTTGACCATGTTTTTCCCAGTCAATTTACAAAACGTTAAAACGTTTTAAATTCCAAGTTATTTTTACTCGTATTCATGGGAATTGCCAAAAACTTACAGTCAAAACTTATTTTTCTTTCTCAAACATACAAGATTACAACTTCCATCTTGAGGTACAGTATGAATTTATGGGCTTTTGAAGTCGTTTCAGACTTCCAAAATAAACTTAAATAGAATTCTTTCTAAATAGAAGACTTGGATTTGATTATGTGTTTTATAATTCCAAGAAAAATAGATCTTTACTAGTAGGCCATAGAGATTTTCTGAATGAATAGTTACAAAGGGATGTTGATGAAATTAGCAGGATTTTTTCATTTTAATGAAAAAGATAAATTAAAAATATATATTACACATAAAAACTCATTATGTGCAAATCTTATCCCAGCGCACATGAATCTTTCAAATTTCAGCGACGTTGATTGTATTAAGCAGCTATGCTTGAATCTTAAAAGACGTTCTGGATATCTCACAATTGCGATATATTTTGCTATAACGGATTACGTAGTAAAATCATAAATATTTGAATAAGCCCTACTAATTAACATAACCTGATCATTATGAAAAAAAATCTATGATCAATTTGAATGCGGATTTCATTTGCTTTTCTGTAACTAAACATACCCATCTTGTAGACAAGGATAATATTGACACAGTTGATAAATAATGGGAATGGTTGATAATGGTTTGAAGAAAGCGAAAACAGATTCATTTTTATTTGGCTTAAAATATTGTTCGATTGAAATAAGAAATAAAAGATTTTACTTCTCCATAATGATTATTGATAAACAAATATTTCAAATAAAAATCAAATTACTGTATGTAAAAAAATGTGTTTTTCAACTTTATTTCTTTTTCTCTACATCTCTTTCATTTACAATTCAGATGATAAAGATTAAATCATTCAAACCATTCAAATGGACTTTTTTTTTTATAAAACTCACCAAAAAATTATATTCCTTTTTAATGACATTTAGAATTCATATACACTGCATCTACCATTGCAGAAAGGATTTTAAACTAATGAATTAAAAAAAAATAGTCCATTAACTTCTTAAAACAGGTTACTACTGAGGAACTTTTTCTATTGTGAAAATCCGCGAATCAAACATAAATTTCTAAAAAAAAATCGGAATAAAATAATATCTTTTTTTGAAATAGAATAATTTTTAGAATTTATAAGGTGAAATGATTTTTAAAAATAAAAAGCAAAAAACGATTCTTATTGATATATTTTGAATGATGAGACGTCACTTCTGCAAGTATGTAACAAATTTTATATCTTGCAAATTTGATAAAGAATTTACCAATTATGCAAATATCTTTTTACTTTTAAACTATCAACGATGAGTAATATATGAAAATCAGGTAGAATAAAGAAAACTTTTAGAACAATTAAATTTTCTTGGTCTATCGAACCCTTATTCAAAATATTCCATTTTTTTTAATGACATTATTTTCTTATTTTTATCTTACACTAAAATCACATTCATATTTTATTTTGTAGGATGATTTTTATTTTGACCTCTATATGTTAATAGTGCTGTTGGTGGCCTTTCGAATAGTGGCTTACATTTTCCTTGTGATCCGGACAAAAAGATGCTCCAGAAATTGTTGTTAAAATATCTAAACTATAATACTGGCGAGGAGTAGAGAATTTAGTTAAAAGAAATGCATTCGAAAGAAAGAATAATGATAATGATGGTAATAATAATAATTTTAAAAAATAAAATAATAGCAATAATTATAGTAATCCTATATTTCTACGTTTCTGAAGCTTTGTAATTATTAGGTTGGTGCAAAAATAATGTCGTTTTTTGACGTTCAACTTCAAAATGTCATAACTCTGTTCATAATAAACTTTATTAATCTAAATAAGAACCATTAGATTCAACACATTTTTTGCCAACCAGGAACAAGTTTATTTATTTCATTAGCATAGAAATCCAGAGTTTTGGGAGCGATGAAGTTATTGAAGGCTGATTCGGCATCATCGCGGTTTTTGAAACATTTTTTGCACAGGAAGTTGTCGAGATGCTTGAAAAAGTTATAATCGGTGGACGGGAGGTACGGTGAATATGGCGGATGAGACAGAGTCTCGTAGCTCAATTCGTTAAGCTTCTGCAGGGTCAGTTGAGCAACATGCAGGTAAGCATTGTAATGGAGAAAATTGGACCCTTCATATTGACCAATCCCAGGTAAATACGTTGGAGCTTCTGGTCCATTTCGTTAATTTGTTGGCAGTACTTCTTTGCCGTAATGGTTTTGCCCAGATTCAAGAAGCTGTGATGGAAGAGACTGGCCACAGACCACCACACTGTCACCATAACCTCTTTTTGGTGCAATTTCGGCTTTGGGAAGTGTTGTGGAGCTTCTCCGGCATCCGACCACTGTACCGAACATCGCCAGTTGTTGTAGAGGGTCCACTTCTCATCATACGTCACAATCCGCTCAAGAAAAGGGTTGTTTTTGTTGCGGAGAAAGAGTGTAGAAGAAACCTCAAAATGACGATACTTTTGATTCATGCGGAATCAATTCATCAAACTTTTTTGACTTCCCTATTTGCTTTAAATTGTGAGCGACTGTTGAGTGGTCGACCATGAATTCAACAGAAACTTCTCATGTCGTTTTGCAAGAATCGGCTTCAATTAAGGCTGTCAAATGTTTGTTATCAACCGCAATCGGTCGGCCGCGACCATCTTCATCTTCGATGCTCTTGTCACCATTGCGAAATTGCTTGAACCACCATTGTGCCACACATTCGTTAGTGGTTCCTGGGCCAAACGTATCATTGATATCACGAGCTGTCTCGGCTGGTTTTCAGCCTAATTTAAAATGGAACAAGAAAATCGTGCAGATTTGTATTTTGTCCATGCTGTCGAAAAGCCTTAAAAAAATGAATGAAGTAACTGGGAATGGTAACGAATAACACGGTTCGATAGAAAGAAAAACGCACTTTAAAATGTATATATCATTTTAAAGTGCGTTTTTCTTTCTATCGAACCGTGTTATTCGTTACCATTCCCAGTCACTTCATTCATGGCTATATATATAAATAAATTAATTCAGAAATCATACATAAAAGTAATACATGTGAGAAAACGTTTTTGCACCAACCTAATAGTATTTTATTTTTCGGACTTATGTTTTTGTCTTGTAGCTAATATTTTTGGGCTACTGTATTCAAAACATCAATGTTACCATTTTCGTTTCTCTCATCAAAAACTCTTGAATTTTTTTCACTGTCGATGACTAGTGTCTTTCTCGTAAATAACCTAAATAGGTTTTCCTCCATTTCTGTCATCATCATCTTTATTTTATTGCAGTTGGCATATCCCTTATATCCTTTACCATCATTGTATTATTTATTGTTGCTAATTGATTGTTTTATCAGATTATTGTTATGATGAAGAATATATAATTTTATTACTAGATGTATATACAACCAATTTCGAACTACCAAACCACTAATTGTATAATCAGAGTTAAATACATATATATCTCATGAGAAATCAACCATAAAAAAGATAAGCGAATAACCTCTCAAGGTTTGTTTTTTCCATTTTATCTTAGTTCTCAATACTACATGTTTTTTGTTTGTTTTTAATAAATGAATAACATTCCCTAAAACGACGAAACAAGAGAATGTTATAAAACGTCGATACA
Source organism: Xipholeptos notoides (assembly GCA_036873565.1). Classification (NCBI taxonomy): domain Eukaryota; kingdom Metazoa; phylum Mollusca; class Cephalopoda; family Idiosepiidae; genus Xipholeptos; species Xipholeptos notoides. The sequence goes on from JAYKTE010918317.1 coordinate 15,388, forward strand.
TATTATTTCAATGATAAAGAGATACAAATTCGGGAACGGTAAAATATTTAGCAGGAATGAAAAAGTTGTTGAAAAACTCGGCTCGAAAAAAACACAGTGACCAAGAGAGAAAAAGACACCAGCTGATCAACAAGTCGGTGGAAGAGTATCTTTACCTTTCACGGGTAGCAGCGAGTAGGCTGACTTTGAGTTCAACAATTACTGCTAGTATAGCAAGGGCAAGTCGTACTTACGATTCAAAAATGGAATTGTCGGAGAAAATAAAATAAAAGATTTACCTCGGTTTCTTCCTACCTACGTGTCATTGTTTTCTTTGTGAGTTTGATATTTTATAGGGATTGAATTTAAGACAACATGGATTCGTTGGGGCGATACAGTACACGAGAAATACTTGCGAGTATCTAATTTTGAAAGTTTAATGAAGGATTTTATCTGAAGGTACTTAAGCTGCAAGTAACACCAGGCTAATAATACTCAACCCTTGAAGTTAGTCAATTCAAAGTTTTAACAATAAAAATTAAGAATTAGTTTTAAAAAATTATCTGAAATATAATTCCAAAAAATTTTCAACTTACAGCAAATTTCATCAATTATTTGAGTTGATCAAATTCATTGAAATTTTGAAATTGTAAGAGTTGAAAAAGCTTTCAGAATATATCAAGTTCTTAAGTTTCACTGAGGCACCCTTCTAATGTCTCCGCCTCCTAATGAAACGTCTCTGAAAACTCAACCAAAAATGCCAGCTTTTTTGTTTTTAGAAACGAGCATATGACTTTCTAGTTAAGGACAAAATGTTTTCCAATGCTCAGTGAATATATTGACCTAGATAAACTGATTTGGTACCGATGTCAAGCTCAGAATTGGCAATCAATACAAAGAAGTAGAGACTAACCATGTTACTTCTATTAGACATACTTTTAAAAAAGTCCTTAGCTATGTTCGGTGTGTGCATAAAATGCACAAAAATAATAATTTTCATTTTTTTATCGTTTGCTGATCTTATTTAATAAAAAAACTTTTAGAAT
>JAYKTE010918428.1:0-16410 GCA_036873565.1 Xipholeptos notoides
CACGACCCATTCACATCTTATAAAAAATACATTTATTCATCATCTATTCATACTACAGTCACCAAAATACCTCATTCACTCTATGACTTAATCCTACTTAAATTTCAATTGCCAAGAACTAGGTGCTATTAAGATATTGATATCTGAAATGATGTCAAGTTTTTGATGGGACACATTTATTTACCTATTGCTAAATCAAGATTCACTGAAGTAGATTTGTGCCAAAATTTCCTGTTCAAGTAAAATTTAACATGGCCTTCAGTTTTCTGGAAACCACGGGCTTTGCGAGAGATCTTGTTTCCAAAAAGATGGATTTCAAATTTATAAGATGGAAGTAGTTTGCTGAGTTCCTAAAGAAAAAAGAAAGAAAATTTTTAGTGTAATTCTACAAGAGGTTTCTCCTTACTTAATGTTTAGTCACTGTAGACCATGACCATCACTTTTGCAGAAGGCTGTCTTATCAATTGTGGAAATATTTGATAAAGACAGGAAAATAGAGCTGACAGGAAGAAAGAGCAAAACTAGAGTGCATGCACAAAATCAAGATAAGTAACTAAACAAGCAAAACAGGACTGCTATGCTTCAAACAAATAGTATGGGGGCAAATTAAAAGTGTAAGAGACAGACAATATATAGTCAAAGAACTGTCAAAGTATTTTTCCCCACTTGTGGAGGCTCAAAATGTTGTGGTTTATTTCCTTTGTAAGGTAAATTCAACATGATGTTCTGAATGGATTTGCATCAATAGTTGAAGACAGCCCTGTTACATTGATTACTTTGGTAAACAAGGTATCAATTAGCTTCAAGAACATATGTAATTAAGTCTGATTTAAATAGCTTGATTTGATACTAGAAATAACATGAAAAGATTGAGAATCCATAAAACAAAAGAACCAACTAATCAGGTCTTTGGTTGTTTAATTTTCTTCCCATAGCAATATATTTTTTTGTTAAAACTATAAGAAATTGTTCCCAGGATTTGCTCACACCAGTGTAATTAATAATGTAGGACTAAAATCGATATTATTTTTTACAACTATATAGGAGATTATCTATGAGTGTTTAGTTGTAAAGAAATAGAATGTCCCGAGAAGAATTGTGTCAAATAGAAAGCGTTATGCAAAACCTGATGAACTACTAAACCAGAGATCAGAAATTTTAAATGGATGTACATAGAGAAAATAATGGTTACTAACCAACCACTAATGACACCGGCTAATACCATCGCAAATATAGCCAAACCGAAACATATAAAAAGCTCCAAACAAACACACCATATGTGAACTTATAAATAGAAACAGAAATATCTAGTTATGGACAAAAGCATAAAAACAGAAATGCACACACACAAACAAACACTATAAACAAAAAAAAAATTATTTTTATTTACTCCCTCCCTCTAAAACAAGCAAATTAAGCACCGCACTTTACAAAAAAAAACAAAAGCACAAAAAAGCGCATCACTCCAACCACCATGGCCTTTGGTGATTGTCAGTTTCTTGCCTGCACGGTCGGCAGACCAAAAGATTGCTATGGTGTTTATATTCATTTATATATAGTGGGATTGGAAGTGATGGGCATTGCATGATTCGAGTTAATTGACACTGACAGTCACCACTGATATTGAGCACTTTATCTATAAATATACGCACACTTACTCTACAGTTTAATACATATATATATATATAGTTGATCAGGGTTAACACAGAGTCAACAACCTTTGGTGGCGGTCAAGTTTTTCACCTGTGCGGTCATCAAATCATAAAGGCCAAGATTATTGTCTTACCAAAAAATAAACAAGCATATCTGCCTCTTTTTCTGCTCCAAGAATGTGAATGACTAAAGTTTGAGAAATATTACTGGAACCTAGAATAAAAATAAGCAAAAGGATTAAATGTAATATTAAAAACAAATTTATCGTATCATTATTATACACACGCATATATACATACAAGTCATTCCAAAAGTAAAACAACCTTTTTTTTAAAGTTTTTTTTTTAAGTTAAAGTGCTATAAAGATGATGGGAATAGTATCATTAAAATGGGTGATCTTTTGTGTTCCAGAATTTATTTTTCTACACAGAAGCACATGGAACAGACCTTTCACAAATTAAAAAAAAAAATCACAGAGTGTGAGATTGGGAAGGCCAGGGCATTAGATCCTGATTGCCCTGCCTGCCTAGATCGTCCAATTCCTCTGTCTCGCAGTGTTGTGTTAAAAATTGTCTAACCCTGATGCTCCAGTGTGGTGGCACTCCATCCTGTTGGAAAATGAAGTCATCAAGCTCTTTCTCACTCAATTTATCCATTATCATTAAAATGTTAGTTCTAGCACTTATTCACTGTCTTCAGTAGACTTCTCCATTATGTTGGCCTTTCTTATTCCTCTCTGTTGAAACAAAGTTAAAGAGTGAGAAGAGATTTCTAACAATTGTTTCATGAAAAAATTACTTAAGCCAAAAGTGACAAAGTTATATGTCTGTACATGTAGTTTGGTTGTATCCATTTTCTAATGGCATTGGGCCATCTGACAACAAGCACTCTAATTGGGGCAACTAAAAGGTCTGAAAATGAAGCATATATGCCAATGTTAAAATTGCTTTCTCTCTATAATCAAATCAAGAAATTCAGTTTGCCAAATTTTTGGCAAAATTCCAACAGAGCATTCATTTTTTTCATTTTCCTGGTCAGATTATTGTATTTGTTTTTATTGTCAAAATTTTCATAACATTTTAGCAAGCATGCTTTCTATTTTCACTTAAATGTCAATCTACTTATACAGGGTGGTATATCTAACGGATATCTTCGGATTTAAAGCTGGTTGACAGGCTGTAGAGACAGAAAAGCTGACAAGATTTTGTTTACAAAGAACAGTGCTCCACTCACATAGGAGTATTATTGTACACAAGTAACTCAGTGAGATGAAGCCACAGCAAATGGATGAGGTACGCTCAACCCAATATGTTTTAGCTACCACATTCACCATATCAAAGTGCACAAGTATGTTGAATCTTTTTAAAATTTGAATAATAAAATCTTATACAACTGTATTTACTTTGAGCGAAAGTATAAATACAATTATATTTGGATTTAAATGACCAAAAAAGGTTAATATGCTGTTAAACAAAACCAATCAAACACATTTGCAGATTGTTAAGAAAGTTAAAAAATAAATGTATTATAAAAACAAATCAATCACCAGAATATTTAAACATTTTTGGCTTATGATCATTATGCTATTACAAGTTTCTTTTATGCACTTTAGATATTAAGTAGGTATAATCTCATAATAAATAAAATTCTTAACTTATTTTACTCACCATAGTCTTTCAGGAAGCAAGATGTTATGATGTAATACAAAGTTAAGGGATAAGAAAGAAGAATGGCTAATGGGCAGTTCAGACTGAATCCCCTCCACTCGTAATAGTCTTTCCAATTGGTCAATGGGAAACAAGGAGGATTAATGGGTTCATTTGAGCGCAGTTGTTTCTCTTCCATCAATATCAAAGGAAAATCCAACATGGCTAAGTCACCTAAAAATAAAATTGCAGTTAGGTGTGGACTTAATATACAAAAACTTTGATACTCTTATTTGTGCAGGAATTGAAAGGATGCCATAATATGATAAAAGAGCTACAATTGAAAGGATCAATATATTCTGAATTTAAAGTAGGACATTTCTTTTAAATATTTATGGAGTTGATATTTAAATATAACTATTTAGTGGAACTGTATGTGTGGCACACCCCAACAATTTTTTGTTTCTTTTAATTTTTTTTTTTAACTTTTGTCATAGATTGATTAAACACTAAACTTTCAAATTATAAGAAAAATTCCAATATCTAAAACAATGTCTGCAGACAAATAGAATAGTTTGAGAATCATATTTAGTTACATAAAGCAGGAAATTGCTTATGGAGAAATAGAACATTTGTAAAGGATTAGGGATTGACTATGAACCCTCCCCTCCAAGTTGCAAGGATGCTCTGAGATGAACTGTCTCATTAAAAAAAAGCCAACTTGTATAAATATTCCCAATTTCAAAAATTTTATCAAATAAAAATCTTTTTGGAGTTTCTATAAATATTCTTTAAATCTTCATTGTTGTCTTCACAATGGATGTTGCTTGTCACAGGCAAAAATAGCTATTGAATACCTAACTTAGATAACTTTGATAATGCTTTTGGAATGTGGACAGCCTACCCACTCCCAAGACAACAATTTTAGAAGGATCCTGACATTGACATGAGGATTTCCAAGTTTGAGTAATACCTAAAGAAATATGAAAGACACATCATTCGAAACATTATAAAGATGACAACGAAGATAAGAATAGAAATCTGAATTTTTTGCATTCATTTTTCATTCTGATTATGCAAGAAAGTTTAAATATAATTCTTAAGGTTTTCTCACCAAATTCTGATATTACATTAAATCTTGAGCAATGTTCATAGCGCCAAGCTCCAAAATTATAGATACCATGTTGAACCAAAAATTCTTTGTACTTGGCAGGTGTAAAATCTACAGATGAAGTTTCTGAAAAAAAATGAGGGTTTTCTTTTTATCTTTCTAAGAAAAATAGGAAGAATTCTAAATTGAAATAAAAAGATTTTTAAAAATCAAACAAATTTAAGATAACAAATGTTTTAATCTTTTATAACCATTTCTTAATTAAATTGGATCATTTACCTTGAATGAATGAAAATGGAAGATTGCTTAATGTTTCCATAGCTTGCATATAAACCAGGATTTTTGAGCACCAAATTTGATGTGAATGGTAAATATTTCCAAAAAATGATCCTTTCCAATCAGCCTCACAACATTCTTTACAGCAATATCTCATTGCTTTGCAGATAGAACTTCAGAAAAATAGACAAAAAAGTTGAGATATGATATTTAACACCCAGAAATAATTAGTTGTAATATCTACCAACATGTAATTCATAAGTTAAAATATCTAACAAGTAATTCATGTTACAATATTTAGTAATAAGTAATTCATAAATTATAACATCTAACAATAAGGAATTTATAAATTATAATATTTAACAATAAGTAATTCTAAATTATATTTAACAATAAATAATTCATAATTATATTTAACAATAAATAATTCATAATGGTTATTTATACTTTACGACATATAAATCTTTATAGATTGTTCTATGATAGGTTGTAAAGGCTATTTTAATAACCTTTTCATGCAGTGATGTTCTTTTTTTCCAAAAATAATGTGATAAAATAATTAATTTCAGGTGGAACCTGTCCCCCATTATGCCGAGATAGCTTGTAGTTTATTTTTAAAATTTTTTTTTCCCTGTTTTTCACCTTCTCCATAATTCTCTGCTCAAAAACTCCTTGACGAACGCCAGCATCACTGCTCCTTGCTTTTCGCCTGACACCGTTCTTCCTTCATATTAATTACTTTCACGTTCACACACATGATGGTCTTTATAGACTTTATAATATAGTATAGATAGCAAAATACTCTAAATAGTTATTGCTATTGTTGCACACAGACCAACTTATTAAAAAAATTTGATTTTATTGTTGTATATATTAAAAGGATAAGAACACCTACAATTCCATGAATAATGACATTTATATAAAATATAGTAAACTATTTTGAATAGCTACTGTTGTTAATTTGCCAACTGATTTAAAGACTTCATTTCATTCAGTAGTACAGTAATAACTTAGATAGAAAAATAAAGGGATTCACACCTTTCCCAAAGGTATCAATCAGTCCAAAGTAAATATAATAAAATATCTGGGATATCACAATTTAGTTGTTATCCACCACTCAATGGAGCTCTACTCTGAATTAATGAAATAAAAGAAAAAAAACAACAGTAAAGAATTACTAACCACAAAGCAAAGCAATCCCACGTACCACGCATACTACATAAACTGCACTGATATTCTAGTAAATCTTTCATGTCTGCAAATCTTGTTATTTTCTCTCCATAAAATATTGTGATTTTCATATCAGAGAACAGTTCAATATCAGACTTGATACATCTGTACAAATAAAAAGGTGAGAATCAAATAACATCTGATATGTAGGCTACTTCACAAACTTGCCTAATAGTGGTTTGTATGCATCCAATTTGTGGACTATTTTCCTTATCTTTATTCGGCATTTTTCAAGTGATCAGATTTTAGAAATTTATTGTTATAATTGGAAGCATTTATTTTATATTTATTATTTAACCTACTATTCTCATTCCATTAACCATGACCATGTAGTAGTGTTAAATGAAATGTATTCTTAGTACTAACTGCATTTAGGTAGTATTGAAACATTTAGCTTCAAATAATGATCACTTGATAAACTCGACACTTATTGGTTAGAAATTCGATTTGGTACATTAAATCTAAAAACACTTGAGATCCTATAAAAAATATATGATATATGAATGGTGCCAAATGTCTGGCTTACAATTTCCCCAAAAAATTTTCAATAATAATAATAATATCCACAACAGTATTAATTTAAGTAAATTTACATTTAAAACTAATAAAATTATTACTTATTTCATCTTTTAATTTTTCGAAAAATAATCTTAATCAATCAAAAACTGTTCATTTAGCTTATTCCGTTCAATTCATACATAATAATTAATATTAAAATTAGTCTGATTCTATTAATTAAATCCTAATGTATAATTAACTGACCAATATTCTGACACGCTAACAACAATGGTTATTCCATAGTCAAACCCTCTTCTTATCAGTATATTTTGTATACAAAATAATTTACAACCGACCAAAATATTTTTAAAATAAATTTCAAGAAATCATTAATTAAAATAAAATTATCAAATTTAGTAAATGTTGGTGGGTGAAGTATGCATGGCCTGTGTATAGTCAGTACGGTACAACCTGTTCTTTAGTTTATGGTAAAGTTTCAATAAAATATGTTAAGAAAGAAAATGATTGAATCCAATATGTTAGGCACACTAACTTAAATGAATGTGTGTATATTAGATTAATTTAACTTTAAAAGATTATCTTTTTCCCAGATCTGCAACATTTGCCTAAAATATGTAAGACAATTCTTGCAATTTAGCAAAACTTTTCCTTATAAATTAAAGAAGCTTATTTTTTTAAATACTGATTTCATTTTATTTTGTAAATATTTCCAGATGAAGTGCATAAACTTATTTGAAAAATATAAAAAATAAAATATTTCTATAAAAAAAATGTCAATAACTTACTCAAATAAATCTTGACTGGCAAAAGTCAAGCAACGTGGTCGTCGACTTTTGCCTTTTGATGGGTTCTGTATTGAATGTGAAACAAGTCTATAAATCTGAGAAGGTTTGAGTAAAGCTCTAGAATCTATGACAAAATTACCAAGATGAGCACCTTTGTCATCTCGCAGAATCAGAAGTGATGCCTTCATTTCAGAATCTTTAAAAAAAATGAAACATTTAAAATTCATAAATACTGTTTCAGACATGTTTAATGTTTTATCTTCATTTAAATCGATTGTTAACTAAAAAAAGTTATATTCTAAATTCAAATTTTAAATCATGTTAATTAGAGAAATAATTTAGTATAGATATTCAATTACTTTTATGCTGACAATTTTGTTTTAGATTATTTAGAAAAATACTTTCAAATTTCTCGATCTAAGTAGTGAGCTAAATCATCTTCAAAGATTTAAAAGAAGCTCTGCTAGACAAATGTCTAGTTAGGGATTTCATTGGAATTAGATCCATTTGTTTTTATATGAGGTTACTAAGAGAGAAAGGAATCAAATCAAAAGATGAAAGAAAGTACTAGCATTTATTGGTGGATGCTATACTCACCAACTTAAAACCTATTTACTAAGTTTACAAATTATGACTCACATCTTTAACATGCATACCTTGGGAAATGAATAGCCAGCAGACTTTTACATTAACTATTATTTATATTATTTTATTCTATTTTAACTTACAGTACGATGTTATTTGCATGGGTTCACCTAGTCACCGTCATATAATTTCTTCTGTTTTGAAATCTTAATTTGATAATTCGATAACATTTTATTTGATTTAATAATGAAAAATTGCTTTTTTTTAATTAAATAATAGACAAGAATACTTCAATTTATCTTAATCATAAATAAAAAAGATGTTTCTGTTTAATAATCAAAATTATCTTTTCATTTAACTGCCAAATATATTTTTTGAATTAACAAAATATTTCAAACGAAATATTGTTGTTTTTATTTATTAATTTAACCATTAATTCTTTTTTAAATGTAGTTAAAAAACATTTTCCCCAACAAAAAAACCCTTATATCAAGAACCTGTAGGAGACTGTGTATCCCCCACAATATTAAATAAGAATGAAATGAAATACACTACTCTTTTATAAAATAAACTTTTGTTTATTTTATCAACAACAAATGAATCACTTTTCTTATACAGAAATAAAATGTACAAAAGTAGTAGCTCAAACAACAGGAAGAAAGTGAGGAAGAAAGAAAGGGTATAATGTATTTGCTAGCAAAAGGAGAGAAAGAGAGAGTGAGTGTTCAATGAAGCATGGTATTTTACCTTGTTGACTGCTGCTGCTTGCTGAAGTCCAGCATGAGGCCAAAGGGCCTATCGGCTTAGCAGAGAGTTCGTTGTTCTCTGTCTGGTGTCTCTCTCATAAAAAAAAGGATTAAGTTGACTTTTGGTCTCCTTAAATATAAATTTTGTGGGCTCCCAGCTCAGCTTCGTTCTCAAGTTGTGATTGGCTGGCTGTTTTCCCTCCAATGTCTACAACTATGTCCGCGTCATTTTTATTGCTCTATGGCTTTGGTAGGGGTGGATAGGAAGATAGATATTTTGAAACGCACATGTTCGAAATCTAACTTTGAATTTACTGTGTGTGTGCGTGCGCGTATAGAAAATAAAATAGGGACCGTACAAACCAAAGATTTAATTCTCATAGAATTTATAAAAGAATATTGAGAAAATAAATTGTTTTATATATATATATATTTTTTTTTTTTAATTACTGAATTTAATACAGTTTAAGCAGGTCTGTGGTGTTAAAACAGTTAATGAAAAATAAATATTTTGGTTAATTGAATAATAATCAAACATACCTTGTTCTCTTTCAGATTCTTCAAATCCAATAATCCATACAACATCTTGCATTGGCAAATGGCAAATATTTTCTTTACTTCTGTTGATATTCATTTCTCCTTTTTCAAATGATGCCATTATTAGTAGAATTTAATTCATCTAGAATTAGATAAGAATATGCTGTAAGAAAAATTTTAGGTGAACATTTTTATGATCAATATTATTCTATGTATTTCAGACATTTCAATTTCTATGAATTCCCATACAAAATTGATAAAAACAACCAGGTTATCCATTTGAGAATGGAAAAATGGCTTTAGCATTGGAGTTTGTGATTTTCATAAATTCAACTTTGCGAAATTTTGAGCTAGAAAATTAGCATCCCCAAGAGAGATAATAACATGCCGCTGCTTGCTTGACTGCTGAACCAATCAACAACCAACCAGCTCTTCCTGGCATCCACAGACACACATTTTTACTTTTATAGAGAGATATAGATAGACAAACAATGATACATGAATATCTTCTCGGTTGCCAAACCCCAACCCCTTATAATTTATTTTCATATTTTTTTCCACAGATTATTAAAGGTTAGATGTCAATCTAACAGATTATCAAAAAAATTGGGGAAAAAATCATCATTTAAAGATTTTTAGGGTGTGTTCACTGTTCACTTTTACATACAACGCTAACGCTCTAGTAAATCGATCCCCCATATTGAAAATACTCAACGAAAAAACGAGAACTAATGTTTTCCAAATATAAGAAAAAGTATATTTTTTAACATTTTGTCGTAAATATTCAATTAAAAGACATAATAATTCTCTTAAAAAGTTAAATTCCCACAATTTTTCATACATTTGAATTGGCGGGACTAAATGAAGGGGGAAAAAGTGTGTTGTATGTTGTTGTTGGAATGTCCATGAGTTTGCATGTTTAAAAAGTTAACGACATAGCCTATCAGACTGATAGAATTCTCAACCTGACTGAATAACTAAAAAAAAAATTGAACTTACTAAGTATCTCGAAAACGAAGTATACAAAATATCTCTCATCGACGAAAGATACAATTTTTCTGTAATGCGAAACCGGGTGCCCGTGTCCGGTTTTGACATGTTTGCGTTTACGCTCTCTCGTCAAATCCTCATGAACGTGGCTGACGTTATAAAATATAGAGGCATTCGGCCTCCTTATAACCTTCTCCTGTTTTCAGAAAGAAAACACGTGCGTTAATATTTTTTTTTTATTACGTAACCAGCTTGTTACCTTTAAAAGATTGCTTTGTAAATAACGTCAACGACATCATTTCGTTGGAGGCCTCAAACATCTTTTCTTCTTTGTTGAATTATAATTATTAATTTGCTTGTAAAGAAATCAATAAAATTTAATCAATTATGATGATTGGAAATGATTTTTAAAAAGTTCAAATGACTGCCAGCTCGTACGAAAATATAACATAAACAAATAATACTGAAGGGAGATAACTCTAAGTGTAAAATCTTTGATCACGTGGTCTAATTTGGTTTTCGTTTTTGAAAAATATATATTTTTTCTTTAAAATTGAAAATAACAATAATTTATTTAAATATATTTTTTGTGTTTTTCTAAGATTTTCATCTTTCCCCCAAAACAAGAAGTATCAAATGATATGATAAAGTAGCTGATATATAGGCCCCCCAAAAATATTTTTGGGTTCAGTCTGAGTTGTTGTCCGACTTAAGATGCTCCATTGCCAATACATCACTTCTATAAATTCAATTACGCATGCATATTAATTAAGAAGTATCTTTCTTGCTAAAAAACTGTCCCCACGGCGAGCCAACAATGATTCTTATCTTTAAAGTCACCATCAGTCACTGACTCTAAACCCAATACTTCATACAGAATCTTCCTTTTTTGGTCCTCTGATCACAATTGTCTGAGTCCCACTACAAATTTGATTTTTTCCATTCACTCCAACACTTTTTTGTCACCAATTATAATACAAACCCTCTTTTATTATTGTACAGGTGCATCCAGTGTCAACAAGAGCTGTGGATTTTATACTGTTAACCTTTATATCAATCACTGGAAACATGACCAAATTGTTGCAGATGCAACATATCCATGCTTAACAGGCTTGAGAGAAGCCTTAGTAGGTTGCTTGACTAGAGGCAATCTCTTCTTTCGTTATCAACTGTGATAGCCTTGAGCCCTGGATACAATCTCATTAAGGGTCAATTTTTCTATTCTTACAGTTGCCCAAAGAAGCTCCAGCCCTCACAATCCAGTAATAAATGCACAGATCATTCACTCTTCGGAGGGTGGTTTCCCAACCAATTAAGCAAGTCTTTAATGCCCCAATAAAAATTCCTCCGTTGTTTCTCCAAGACAAAGAGTCCACTTTACAAACTGACTATAAGCCACAAAGCATGTTTTATGCACTCAACATTTTCTTTTCCTCCTCATTTAATTGTTGATAGATTTTAAAAGCCCTGCCTTTGAGTTGCAACTCTAACACAAACCACTTTCTTTATATTCATTAGTTGACAAATCAATTCTACATTATCCAACCATTCAGTTATGGTTGAGTCCGTCTCATCACCACTGATCACTTGAATCACGTCAGGGTCACCATTGTAGTCAAGGTGCTTTGGTTGGAGTTTTTAAGGAATGAAGTACAAATACTAACCATTTTTAAAAAGAAACTTTATTTACTTTTGTCTACATATTTTCATGAGTGCCATAGTTGGTTCTTAAAGTTAAACGTTGCCAGCTAGGCAGCGGGCTAGGGTGAAGCTTTTTAAGGACTGAGTACTACTAGAAGTTAGTCAGTTAGGAATTGGTTTGAGAGAGAGATGAGGCAGAGAGAAAGAGGAAAGGGCTTTTGGAGTAAAAAAGACAAGGAATTTTTTGGTTCCAACTTGTGACTCAGATGGAAAGGTGTAGGGAAGAACAAATTATTATGTAGGTGTAATAGTAGTATGAAATAAATTGACCTAATTCTTTGGCCTTGTAAAGGGGCACTTCTACTCCCTACAAAACTTTGGATCTATAATTAAAATGCCGAAATAGCTTGTAAGAGAAACCAAAGTCTGAAAAATCTCCTTTCTGCCCAGTCTCGTTGGCGCAGTTGCTCGTCTCTTCCACCAATCCCCCCCCCCCCAGTTAACACAACATCCTTTTTTTTAAATTACTACAGCTCTTGATTGTAAATTGTTTTGCCATTGAATGTTAAAAATCTATAACTGGCGACCACTATAATTGGTGACCAACTTTATAAACTCATTCTCTAATCATTCTTGTCTTCATTTACTGAATTGTAATCTTACAAATCTAGGTAATTATACTTTTATTTGTCAAAAATATTACAATACTAGCTTTGAATAACCAAAATATATCTTTATTGAACTTATTCAGAGTTTTACTCTTATCTTCAGTTTTATCTTCACAATATTTAATATTCCATAAAGAAACCAACCAAACAAAAAAAACCATTTGAAGGTTTAAGTTAGATTCCATATTCTCTTCAAGTTAGATCTGGTAGGAAAAAATGACTATTTTTTACTTTTACAAAAATAAAATGATAACAGCAAAACACAAATATACTTTTGTCCAACCTTTTTATTAAATCTAAGTCAACACCATTACAAACATTTTTATCCAAATTCAATAATTCTTTTTCTCAACAAAAGTTACTATTTCAAAGTCTACAAAGTGTGTAGAGAACACAGTTACGTCCCATTGAACTCAGCCGGTAGTACACTGGGGTTATCTCCCCTTCTGATATGAAAGAGAGAGGACACTGCCATGTTGCAGTCTGGAATCATCGGCGCACAACACAGAGTGCTGTTACTCGGAGTTTCCCCAAGTTTCTAAACTCACCCAGCGCTAGCACATGGCTTGAATATATCCTAACAACTCTATAAAGTGTTAAAGGGTTTTTTATTTTTAAAATATGTTTTTTATTTTAACAAAGATGACAAAATGAATTATGTATTTTGATAGTCCAAAGTAGGAATTCTTGCAAAATCATCTGAATTAAAATAAAACTAAAACTATCTCTGGTTTCATATTTATTTAGTATGGTATATATCAATATATGGTCAAGCACAAGGTCAGTTTAATATGCTCCTGTAGCAGATTGATGCACCACAGCCTTTACAAGTCTTTGGAAGTCTCATTCAGCCTTCTCCTTGCAGGGTACTGTAAGCAATGTGCAATAAACACAGGCTTTTTCCCTTTGAATTAAGTAGGGTAATTTGGGCAACAAGATTGGAGCTGTTGAAAAAGCCTGTTCTCTGGAATCATATTACACAAGTTCAAATCCCAGTCAAAACCATTGCATTCACTTTCAGCTGTCTTGGGCAGATGAGGTTCGTTAACTTGGAAGAGTAACTCATCTAACTGATTTAAAAAGCCAAAGGATATAATGAGCACATAAAAATGGCCTTATACCTAACTTGGGTTGGTGCTTGACCAAGTAAATATATTGCCTTTGAATTAAGTAGGAATGTTTTACCCGGATTGATGGCCATCTGAGAGAGAATGGCAGACTTACATTTTCTAATGTCCCAGTCTAGAACATTCAGGAACATTTGAATTTTTTCTATTATTTATTGTTTCATCATTAAAACTTAAATAACTTTTGGAAAAAAAAAAAAATCTTGAAACCCCTTTTCCATTTTAACTGATTTTCTGATGCTCCTTTTTTGCTAATTTTGATCTGTGTTTTTTGTAATTCCAAGATTTTTTTTCTTAAGAAAACTGCCAAAATTGTTGACCGGTTGAAGGATTAAACAGTTTCAACTTTGACCCCAATTTTAACCCCTTAATAGTTATTTTTTTCCAGCTCAAAACCAATTAAAAAGTTTTCCCCAGGTCCAAGTAACCAATATCTAAAATTTCAAGTGTTTAGACCCAAAATTGGCAGAATAGTTTGGTATAGACCACAAAGATCAAATCTTTCAACTTTGACCTCTTACCAGCTAAATTTCCGTTCGAAAACTGATTAAAAAGCTTTCCCATATCTGAATAACTTTTATGGCAAATTTCAAGTGTTTAGACCCAAAATTGGCATAGTAATTAGACACCGCGAAGGTCAAATCTTTCCGCTTTGACCCCAATTTTGACCTCTTAGCAGTTATTTTTTCGAAAACCAATTAAAAAGAAGTCACCGGCAAAGCCAGACAATACTTCTAGTAAATTGATAAGTTTTTGATTCTTTTTCTTTTCTTCACACACACCCATATATAAGAGTGTGTTATAAGGGAATAAATTGTATTTATATTATAATACTGTCGAAATGTAGTTTCCATTATATACACAGGAGTGTGTGTATAAATACATATAGTCAACCGTCTTTAGTGACTATTAGTTTCTCACCTGTGTCCTTGTCAGACTAAAATGCTTTGTCACATCTATTAAACACTATCACCAATAATGAGCTTTTTACTTATGAATAGACTCAACAATTTCATTATATGAATATGTAATGTATATATATATATATATATATATATATAAGAGGAAGAATGGAAAGAAATATGTGTTGATTAACTCTGAAGATGGTTTTAATAAACCAAAACATTATAGCGGTGGCTTAATTTCATCATAATATCCATCTTTTTTTCTTTTGTTCAAATATTGATTTTTGTTGCATATGTATATATATATATATATATAAATCTTTTTTTGGTAAGCAACTAACACAGAAATTTCACCAACACTTGATATCAGAATATTCTTTATTAATTAATTATCATTAATTGCCTATTAAAATTAGAATGAAGTTTAATTGGTCCCCACTGGACCAGTGCCAAATTTATATTAGGTTGCAGTATTTAGCTTAACTTATAAGTCCTCATATTGCAAAAAGATCAAAACCAAAAAACGGAGTAAAAGTGGAGTAATTTCCTTTTTATTCAAATCTTAGCCTCTTTAATAACCTCCTTTCATTTTCAAAAATAAAAGTAAAACTTTTTAAAAAAAGGAGGTTTTGAAGCTTAAACAATTTAAAGTTTCAATAAAATTTAATTTTAAAAAATGAAATCAAATTCATTTTTAAATAATGATTTTAAACACCAGATAGAAGCAAGGTGATGAACAAAATAATATTTGTATTGATTAGAAGTCTTAATTGTAATCTTCCTTATTTTGGCCTTGCTTAACTACCTACTACCAGAAGTAAAAAAGAAAAAAAGGTTTCTAATGAGAAGAAAACAGAAAGATAAGAACCAGCAAATGGAATGAGATGCATAAAGCAGATCTGAACCATTTGTTAACTATCATAAGGAATTTTCTTAAGGAAAATTTCTCCTAAAAAATCGTCATCCTTCCCAATATAAAAGAAAAGGTATTTCCATAAAATACCCTATGTTCCTTTTAAAGAATATGATATATCAAGAATTAAATATATACGCCCCAACCAACAGAAAACCCCTTAAAAACCCGGTTTCAACAAACCTCACAATCAAAAAGTTGGTGTTGTTAGTTTTCTCTGGTTTTTCAGCCTAGAACAGAGTTCTTACATTTTGCCAGCATACATACTACACTAACTTTTATGCATCTCTGAAAAACCTGTAAACCCTTGTTTGTGGAAAAAATAAAATTTCATAAAAGTCCATTTGTTATTTTCATCAACTATTAGTTTTCCTCCTTCATTCTTAACAATTATAGTTCCCTAAAAATAAGATTTTCATTAAAAAATTGTTTTTAAATGACATATCATCATTAAATAGAATTTAAAAAATGACTCTTGATGGTCAGAATTTAGAAAATATCTTGAACTTTAGTTTCTTCAACCAAAAAAGAAGAGCATTGATACCAACGTAGCTTAGAAAGGTAGTGGCAGTTATCTGAAGTAGTTTCTGTAAAACTAAGAGTTGAGCTGATCGTAAAGGTCTGATCCATAAAATGAAGCAAGACGATGAGAAAAAAACACTCAGAAAAATCTGAAAAAAAAAACACATTTTAGATTTAAAGAAAAAACTATTTAAAGAAAAATAAATACATTGTTTTTTAGTTATCTGAATTTGTTAGATGAGTTTTGATTATTATCATTATTTGAACTTTTACTCTGATCTTAATTGTTACCTTCACAACATTTCTGCCTATGCATTCTTTGGCTTTCTTCAGGTATTACTTAAACTCTAACAAGATGCATAATTGGTAAAGAGAGAGAGAGCACAAAAAAGTGAGGAAGAGAGATCAGTTGATTAATATAGTTTATTTGATTATATGAGGGTCATTCCAAAAGTGATGCCTCCTAATTTTTTATTTCGCTCATAGATCAGAGGGGGTTGCAAATTGCATTGTTATGATGACTGAACTTATGCATTCATGACCTGAAAGTTTCATC
>JAYKTE010918539.1:0-16405 GCA_036873565.1 Xipholeptos notoides
AGTTAGAGTGCTCGATATCGGTGATAGAGCGTGTGTAGTAAAAAATAAAAAGATAAAATCCAAAAACCTGGAAAAACTGCGGTTGCTGGTAACTGTTAGTTTCACGCTTGCGCGATCGTCAGACCAATCTTCCTATATAATGTTTTTGTATATATATACATAAATATATATACAAAAACATTATCACTTTATAAGAAAACCAAAACATTAAATGCAAGCGATCGTCGTTATTTTGATTTAACTTAATTTATCTGATCCAAGCCAACAACACCGGTCAGTCCTCTTGTGGTGTGGGTGCCCTCAGAGGGCACGCCCGGCACGCCCTCCCTCCTGAGTTTGTCCTGTAACTTTCTACTGGTTGCTAACTCAATTCAATTTACCCTAAATTGAAAAATATTTTTCATCTATTTCACCACCAGCAGTCCAAGTCCATATCCACCGACTCCAGAATTTATATACTCTACTCTAATCGGACTATTTTCCCCATCTCTCTCTCTCACGACGTTTTGGTCGAATAATCACTCTTTTCGGCCTTCCTCAGGTGTGTGTCCAAAACGTCGTGAGAAAAAATATTATAAATGAGGAAAATAGTCATATTAGTACTTTTTTTTCATTTCTAAAAATAATTCCAGAGTTTACAGTTCATTTTCCAATCACGCTGATAAATAAATAAAAATAAATAAATAAAAAATATAAATAAATAAATAAATTAATCAAATCGTATAAGTCTGTTTTTTATTGCTCATGATTTTGTACCCTGAATGTAAGTAAAAATTTAAAAAATACATCTAAGTTCGTGTAATTAATTAATTAATTAATGTGATAGTGAAATGTAAATAATGGGTTTTTTGGACCCCGACGCGAAAAATTGGTAACTAGCGGAAACGGCGATCAATATTTAGCAAAATTGGCAATTGGCTAATAATCAGAGCAGAGAGCGCTTTTATTATTAAAACCACGGAGGGCCAAAATATCGGCCGTATCGCATTTTCTGCTAGGTCCGTTAGAGGCCGATATATCAGCCTTTTAGGGTCCAAAAAGGGTTAATTCGACTTTTATTTTTCTTTAAGAACGAAATTTCTAAATTCTCTTTACTTCACTTCATAAATGAAAAAAAAAAAAAATTAAGTTAATTAACAACACGTGATAATCAATAAATGAATGAGCGTAATTAATTTTTTTTCTTTAATCCTTTTAACCCTGACGGGCCGATATATCGGCCCAGTCCACATAATGAAAAATACATGGACGATATTTCGGCCTTCCATAGTCCTAGAACAGCTCAGGTTGTTGGCTATTTTGGAATTTTTTTAAGTCAGGGTCCAAAGGCCGATATTTCGGCCTTGCATGGTCGTCCATTATAGAACGGACGGGAACGGCTAACAACAGCTAACAGAACAGAGCTCTGGTTGGCTAGTACTTAATCATTTTGGTAAGTCAGGGTCCAAATGATTAAATTATGAATAATTGAATAAAATTAATTAATTTTATTTTTCTTCAAGTTTTTCTTTTATTAATTTTTGAGTTCGTGTGTTTCTGTTTTGTTTTATTTTTTTAATGTGGCTTTTTGATTATTTTATAAATAATAATAAACTTCTTCATTTATTAACAACGGCTGGAAAATCATTGCCCGTTTATTTTTCTGACAGTCATAGTGGCAGATTCTGTGTAAATTCCACAGTATCAGAAAGTCAATTTAACATTCTTAAATTTAAACAAACCCTGAGAAATACTTCAAAACTAGAAGAACCTGTGGAAATTCCACAGTAGTTGAATTATCAGAAATTAAATTTTAACATTCTTGAATTTAAACAAATCTTGAGAAATAGTTCAAAATTCCACAGTAGTTGAAATACCAGAAAGTAAATTTAACATTCTTAAATCCTGAGAAATAGTTCAAAATTCTACAGTAGTTGAAATATCAGAAAGAAAATTTAAAATTCTAAAATTTAAACAAATCCTGAGAAATAGTTCAAAATTCCACAGTAGTTGTAATATCAGAAAGAAAATTTAATATGCTTAAATTTAAACAAATCCTGAGAAATAGTTCAAAACTAGTTGAACCTGTGGAAATTCCACAGTATTTGAAATATCAGAAAGAAAATTTAACATTCTTAAATCCTGAGAAATAGTTTAAAATTCTACAGTAGTTGAAATATCAGAAAGAAAATTTAACATTCTTAAATTTAAACAAATCCTGAGAACTGGTTCAAAATTCTACAGTAATTGAAATATCAGACAGAAAATTTAACATTCTTAAATTTAAACAAATCCTGAGAAATAGTTCAAAATTCTACAGTAGTTGAAATATCAGAAAGAAAATTTAACATTCTTAAATTTAAACAAATCCTGAGAAATATTTCAAAATTCGACAGTAGTTGAAATATCAGAAAGAAAATTTAACATTCTTAAATTTAAACAAATCCTGAGAAATAGTTCAAAATCCTACAGTAGTTGAAATATCAGAAAGTAAATTTAATATTCTTAAATTTAAACAAATCCTGAGAAATAGTTCAAAACTGCGAATTAATATCTTCAAAAAATTTTTTTAGAATTTTCATCATAATTTAAAAAAATTACTGCCTTCTATCAATGTGACTCTTTTTTTAATTATAAGATAAAATAGCCAATTTGAAACTGTAAACTGCTTTAAAGATTTTTGTAAAGGAATTGTTTTTAATGATTTTCAAAAGTTAAAGTTAAAGGGTGGTAAGGTCATTGCTTTTAATATAAGTGTGACACACAAAAGAACAAACGAACGAACACACACGCTATCCTATTAATATATAGATATAAAAATATTGAAAGAAACTATTGACATTATATTATATTGGAAAGAATTCCACATCTCAGTAATACAGGCAAATCTATATATTAATCTGCTTGTCCGGTGTCACAATAAAACCATCATCATCTTATACATTAATTCAAGAGAAAAAAATTACCTCCATTTATAGGTGGTCTTTATTTTCTATACAATTTAGGCTTTTATTTTTCTGGTAAAACCAGAACTTGTTAAGAAATGATTTTAATAGATTTTACATAGTTAAAAAAAGACAACAACAATTCATTCAAATGGTAGATGCTATAATTTTTCTAAATTAAAATCTTCTGGAAAAAAAGTGATGAATATATAATTGAGTTTAGTATCTTAATGTCAATGGCAATGAAACATATTTCAGATATGTTGATAGCTTAATCTAAGAGAGTTTATCTTATTCCTATTTTAGAATAAGGAAATATATTTGATCTGGTGTATGAGTTAAGCTGTAAAGCCAGATTAGCTGGGCCTCATAATGTCTAAATCTGTTGGTTCTGGTCAAATCCTAGCTTTTATTAATCCATTTTACTGATTCCATTTGTATTGAGATTTTTTTTCTTCTTTGTCATTTTTTATTAACTATTAATTTGTAAATTCTGGTTGTAAATATTTCAACCCGAAGGTGTGGAAAAAAGCACCACTCTTAGATTTCTTTAGGGTTGGATCTATCTATCTATCTATCTATCTATCTATCTATCTATCTATCTATCTATGAATTTGTCTGTCTGTCTATTAATCTATTTCAGTCTGTATGTACCTGTGTATCTATAAATCTCTCTCTCTCTCTCTCTATCTATCTATATATATATATAGTAATTATTTAATGCAGACTGAAGAATAATGTCTTTGGGAAAATAGCTTTAGAAATTTTTTTTCCTTATTTCGCACCCAATTTCATTTGATCTTATCATATAACTGGACACATTATAAAAAAATATAGGAAAGAAAATTTAGATGATTTTTATCTTAATAGTGAGCGTCAAGTGAAGTGTTCATTGGAAAATCTACATCCATCTCATCTAAGCAGTTTCCAATCTTGATATAAAAACAAAGAATCTTGCCATTATCTTTTTATCTTTTAATTTTTATTTCTAAATCACAAATCTATACAAATTTTTATTTTTTATTTTGCAGGATGAAGAACCGGTTTTCAAAGTAAGTTTCTTTATTTATGTTTGAATAGTTTTATAGAATCAAAATCAATTTTTTTCATTTTCATATTTACAGAAATAAATTGGTAGATATAATCAATGAATGACCAGTCATAGGTGATATGTACTTACAAAAAAAGATGATCTATATAAACTATTGCTTTGAAATATAAACTCCAACCCTTAGAATTTTAAAAATATATAGTTAATACCATTTAAGATTGTAGATTATTATTATGCTTACTGCCAAGGTACTATGGCTTCTGTGGTATTTAGGATGTTAGCATTTTCTGCTTTTACTTTTAGAAATTATTATAACATAAATTTGAAGATTTTTATTTAAAGGGATGATACAAGATTTCTAGCTTGAAATATTATGCTTAGTTTTTTAAATAACACCATATGCACTATTTAACCCATAGTTGGAGGGAATGTGGGCATTCATACCTTTCCCAAGGGTTTTAGTTGAAAATTGAACGCACACGGTTCGGCTGGGATTTGAACTCGCGTACTACAATTAAAAAATCCAACTGCCTATTGACTCGGCCAAGTCGACTTCTGCCCCTTTGTAGTGGTTGGATAGAACTTACTACAATTTTGAATGTGGAGTAATAATGATCAAATTTGAAAAAATTTTAAAGTTTTATTCTGAAATTAATTGTAATCATGTTTTTTGCTTGTTTTTTTCTATTAGGAGGGAGGTGCAAAACCGGTAAGTTTAACAACACTTTTTATTTTCCAACTGTTTAACAAAAGCATGTATCTTTATTGATGATTTCTTGTTCATTCATAACACCATTTATTGGTATATATCTATATGGATTTTATATATATATATATATGTGTTGATTATTCTTTTCTTTTTCCATATCCTTGAAATGAGGTATGATAAATTCTACAAGTATTATTCAAACTATTAATAATAGGAATGAGGACAATAGTCCGAATAATACTTATAGAATTGATTATTCTTGTTAATTCAGAACATTCTAGCATTTTGCAGATTTTTGGTTTGCAGCTGAAATATTTGAAATCATATAATACTCACAATTATCATGGAAAATTAATTAAAAGAATAATTATTCACTTGATTCCATCATCATCCACATATTGTGGATGATTCTTACTGGAATTATGGAGTTGTACCATAGAATGTTTGCAGTCCTCAGCTATATTATTTTTGAAACCCCTTTGTTTTTAACGGGCATATCCCCTAGTAGTAGGGGTGGTGATTTTGAGTGTTGTCATAAGTCTTCTATTACACAGTAATCTCCCTTAGATCGTTTCATGATTTTCAAAAGTTATTTTTCTTTGAAACCAAAGAAATTTTAGCCAATACTTTCAATTGAATTCATATAATTAAACAAAGAATATGAAGCAATAACAAAAAAAAACCCCTCAATAACCTAAAATAATTATTAGTAAAAAAAAAATTTAACCTATCAAGAAAAAGATTTATTCTTTACATGAAATTCTACTTGATTTTCTTTGATTCAAACACTTTACTTATATTTATTTTGAGAGTATCGGGTGTTATTGGAAAAAATACTTGGTTTAAAGCTGGGTTTCCCAAACTTTTTAAGGCTGGCGCCCCCTTTGCTACTGAAATAAACTGCTAACCTCCCTACCCCATAAACATATGTAAGCTGCTTTTTTTTAAACAAAATATGTATTTAAAACCAATTATAGTACAAACATTTTTATAGTATAAACATTTTATTTTATCTTGACAATAATCCTAAATAATTACATCAAATATTTTTTTTTCAAATTGAAAATAATATTAAACACAGAATTTGCTTTTCAAAATTAATAATCAATTAACCATTTTTTTTGTTTTTCACAATGACCCTAAATTGTGTATTTTTTAGTTACCGACCCAACTGCCTATTTTTGTGTTACTGCCCCCTAATTGTTCCTTTTTGTTATTGCCCCCTGATATCATAGCAGCGCCACCTAGAGTGTGGTACCGCCCACTTTGGGAAACCCTGGTTTAAAGGAAAATCTTTTTGTGAGACTCTGAACCCTATTTTATTGCTTTAAAAATTATAATGACCCTTAGCAGATTTTAAAACAGTGTTTTCTAAAGATTTTCTTTTTTTTTCTTTCTACAGGCAAAAGAAACAACACCATCAGTATGTTAACTCATTTCAATTATTTGTTTTTCTTCCTTTTTCAATCAAAACAAAATCTTAAAAGTGTGTCTCAATTCATCAGGTCTATAACTCAAGAAAACAAATGTGTATAAAAATTAAAGGAAGACCATAAACATTCAGACAAGAAAAAAAAAGTGTTATATGTTCATTTTTCAATTGTTTTCTACTTTATCAGATTTCTTTTCGTTTTTTAATATTTAATTTTATTTATTTTAAAAGATGAATTTACAGATAATTTATATTTAAAGATAAATTTAGGGGTCCTAAGCACGGCCCTGCACTTTAGACATTTATAATGAAATCTTATGTTGCTAAGACTTAAATAAGTTCTTCTATTAATTTTGGACATTGAAAACTATAAGAAATTAAAAAAATATCTAAATAATTACTTCAAATTGACATTTACCATAGTATCATTAGATTTTGAAAGAAAATAATACATTTAAAATAGATGAAAATGTATAAAATAAAAAAGTTATTTGATAAACGAAAAAAGTATTTAAAATGCTGGTCTTTCAAAAAGAAACTTTTAGAATGTTGAAAAATCTTTAATTAGAATTGCATAACCAATTATTTAAAGTATTATGGTCACGAGAAAATGAGCTGTTATGACAATACTAGAGGGAAAGAGCTAACACTTACTCATTTAAACGATAAATTCTAGATTATTTAAAAAATCATTTCAATCTAAGGTAAGTAACTCTTTCTAGTCAACTTCACTTAATTCTGAACACTTTCTTAAGAATAGTTAAACGGTTGTTAATTGTTATATGATTCCAATCCAATGATGTTTTGAAATTCTTTGTTTAGCCTAAAATAATTATTTGGGGTGCATTAAAACTGGATTGTTCCTGCTTAAGAAAATAGAAAACATTTTGTTTGTTTTTTGTCATTTAAAAGGAATTCAAAGTGTGGTTATGTATTAGAATACTACTTCTCTTGCTATTAAATTAAAGTATGAAATGAATGCATTGATTTCTACTTTCTTTAGGAGCTAATTTTTTAGATATATCAACCCACCTTATTTTTTTGATTAATTTCTTCCCAGTTGAAAG
This sequence comes from Xipholeptos notoides, assembly GCA_036873565.1. Taxonomy (NCBI): domain Eukaryota; kingdom Metazoa; phylum Mollusca; class Cephalopoda; family Idiosepiidae; genus Xipholeptos; species Xipholeptos notoides. Next base: position 7,184 of record JAYKTE010918539.1, read on the forward strand.
TTCTATTTGTTATCTTACTTTAGCAGGCCAAACCTTCACAGACACCACCAGAAAAGAGTTCATGCTGTGAAATTCTTTGAAGTACTTAATGGATTGGCTCAGTGTTGGCTGAAGAAACACATTTTTCTTTTTTCCATTAAAAAATAAATGACTCTTTATCAAATTGATTAATGCTTTCATTTTTATATCTTCTCTATATACCAAATATTTTATTTATTGAAAACTATTTTACATATACATTATGAGGATCCTTCATTTTGGTGGATATAGTTATTGAGATTTTCTTGTGCTCTATTGCTCAGCCAGATTCTGTTCAGTGTCATTATACCATGAGCCAGCTAAAGAAAGCTGTTGAAAATAGTAACTAATGTAAGTGTGATCATTCGAGAGTTAGATTGTATGAATAATATCAACACTTAATTTTAAATATGTTGATAAAGATTGTGGTCTTTTTTATATCCACCAATATGAGGGAAATAGTAAAAGTATATCTAATATAAATAATGAATTCATATTTTGGAAGTTCAGTACATAAAATCTTTAATACCATTGAAAATTAGAACCATCTAAATCAAATTAAATCTGAAAAAAACCCAAAAAACTTTAAGATAATTTTCGAATGATAACTTCTAAAAACTCATAAAATAACTATAGCTAAAAACTAAAAATTGAAAACAAAATTGTTGGATTTATTGAAATGTTTATTTTTTCTTTAAAAGTCAATTGTTCATTTCTTTCTGCTTTGTTTTTGTTCCTGATTTTTTTTTCAATTTTCATTGTAAAATTGTTCTCTTGCTTTTTTTCGCAATAAGATTTCTCTTATTTCTTTTGAGAATTTTTTTTCAATTCTTGAATTTTTTCAACATGTTTATTGATTTTTTTATTTTTCATTTTTTGTAATTTTCTAAAAACATTTCTTTGTTTATTTATAATTTTGTTCTCTTATGGAGTTTATTTTTTTGTTTTTTTTAGCAATATGAGTTGTTTATCATATTCAAAGGAATATATGGAGCTATATTCAAATAATAATTTGTTATTCCAGATTTTACTCAAATTGTGAATTATTTAACCATAAAATATGCTTAATTTAACTCACAACTGTTTCTTTAAAAAGTTGATATTAAATATACTAATAATCTGTAGTTTATATAGTACTATTCATCAACAAAACTCTGTATACTTAAAAATCTAAACATGTAGCAGTTTAAGAATTAGCAAATCATTTCATTAAATGGTTTATTCATTCTTTATTGTATCAATATTATCAATTTAAACATAATTCATGTTGTTTAACAATTTCTTTTAAAAAAGTTTTTGTTTACAAATCAAAATATTTTCATGAAAATCCTGAATGGAGGCTAAAAAAGTGCTAATATTATGTTTCTGCCTTTGAATTGTTTAAAAAATTGATAAAAGCATTTTAACAAATGTTCCTTTACTATTTTATGAATTAGTCAAAGTTTATCTCATTAAACCACTCTGTATAATACAAAAATCAGAAATCAGACAATGAAAGAGTTACTTATACTGTCATCATTAATTGTTGTGTCTACTGTCTTGAGATTTATGCAAATGCACAACACTTATTTTCTCATACTTTGAACAAACCTTTAGTGATATTCAAAAGTTGACTGACTTCTTAAATTTAGTCAGGGAAAAATACAGTTTAACTTTTTTCAAAGTACATTAAAAACTACCAGAATTAGTTGAGAAACCTTTTGCTACAATTTTTGGGGGCTTGATGAGGGTTTTTTCCATAAATTGATTCTACTGATTATATAAGGTTAATCTAAAAGAAGATTCTAATTTAAATCTAATAATTTAAGCAATAACTAATTCTTAAAATATACAGAGGTATTATTCAATAGAATAAAACAGACAAAATAATGAAAATAAGATATCCTGAAATGAGTTTTCTTTGATATAGAAGTATATTATCAAAGAAAATATAGCAAATCAGATGAAGCTGCTAAATCATATAAATAATAAAAGGCCTCCCCTCACCAATATAAACAGATAACTTAAGTTAACTACTTTGTTTTATGGCATATCAATTCATTCAATGCTAAAACTATTTTTAATGTTATTTTCACTTCTTTCTGTAAATTAACTTTCCATTGAATTTATTTGTTTTTGTTACCTTTATTTCCATTCATTTTGTTATTTTATTCAAGGGCTTCTCAAACTTTTCACTCAACCGACTCTAGCCTCTTTATGTTCTACACTATTTTTATACATATGGTTTAATCATAAAAATGTTTAGACATTGCTATTTTATCTGTATTCAAAATATATTAAAGTAATCTTTTTAGACATATCAGTCATTTATAAAAACAAACAGACCTGGTAACCACTGAGAAACTTATATTCATCTCAGTATCTTAGGTGGATAGTTTAGAGGAGCCGTGTTTTGATTAATCATTCATTTTTATTGTTGTATTTGTTGCTCATTATGTCTCTTTTTTGAAGGAGTCTTACTAACATTTTGATACTAATCTATACTAACCCCACTAACCAAACATTTTCAGGAGAAAGCTGAGATCCAGGTGCCAACTCCTGAACCAAAAGATGATGTTGCAGCTTCTCCTAAGGAAGGAACAGGGCCAATTGAAACAGCCAAAACTGAAAAGGCACCTGTCAAGGAGGAAATGAATCATCCTTCCATTGAGGTAATGAATAACAGTACTAGGGATAAAATGTCTGAATCATCCCCCGGTCAAATTAGCTCTGATTTCCCAAAAGATCAATTGAATGAATTAAATAACAATGTGCAGTATGACAAGCCTGTTTCTGAAATATGTAAGGAAATACCCAAAGAGCAGTTCAGTGAATTGTCCAAAGAGCAATTCAATGAATCGCCCAATGGACATTTCAGTGAACAGCCAAAAGAAGGATTTGGTGTGCCATTAGCAGGTCAGATTAGTGTACAACCACAAGATCCAGTTGTTAACATGCCCAAGGAGGATTCCAGTAAGCATCAACAACAGAAAAATCTCAATGACAAACAGCCAAAGGTTGATGTTAAGGAACAAGTGAAGGAACAACAAGTTGATAAATCTCTTTCTGACAAATATAATGATGAAAAATTGTTTAGCAAACAGTCTAAGAAAGAGACCCCACACCAGAGTAGTGGGGCTGTTCAGGATCAGATGTCTCAACAGGTTCAACCAATGAGTGTTGATTCAACTCCTGGAATAACCAGCAATGAACAGTTGTCCACTGATCCACAACCAAAAGAAAAAACTGATGATCAGTCAAAAGTAAAGCATAATGAGCAGTCCGAGGCACAAAATACCAAAGAACTCGGCAAGCAAACTCAAATGCTGTTCACTGAACAAACAATTGAAACAAAGAGTAAATCATCTCAACCACAGCTCAATGAACCATTATCTCAATCTGGGCTCAGTGATTCTCAAAATGGAAAGATAAATGAAACCTCATCTCATTCAGTCTTCTCTGAAAAAGATCAAGAAAAGATGGCTGTGCCCCATCAAGCTGAAACACTTAAAGAAACCTTTGGAAAAGTGAATGAATCCTTATCTAAAACACAAGATACCGGAAAACCTGAAGAAAAGATAAGTGAGTCAGCACAGTCTCAGTTTGGTGAGAAGACAAATGAAAAAATCAATGAGCAACCACAAACAGATTTAATTAAACAATCTAATGAAAAAATAGGGACATCGTCCCAATCCCATTTCACTGATAAAAATACTGAGAAAGACAATGGTTTGTCTCATTCACAGTTTGATAAAAAGCCTGATGAAAAAATGAATAACGCTTCATCTGAATCACAATTCAGTGAACAAGCTCATGTGGCGATGAGTGAACCTCGATCTAAACCTTTCGAACAGCACCATGAAACATTGAGGGAAGCATCACCATCTCAATTCACTGAACCATTATCTCCATCCCCATTCAGTGAACAACATAAAAACCTAAGTGAACCCTCCTATCAATCTCAATGTGTTGAGCAGCCTCATACAAAAATGAGTGAACCCTCATCGCAAAAACACGTGGGAAAAACTGATGAAAAGGTACATGAACCCTCATCACAATCTCAAATCCAAGAACATCCTAATGAGGAAATGAATAAACCATTATCGAGTTCCAAATTCAGTGAACAACCCAAAGAAATGAGTACACACTCAAATTCTCAATCTACTGAAAAGTCTGAAGGGAAAGTGAATGAACCTGCATCACAATCTCATTTCAGTGACCAGTCATCTAAAAATATTTGTGAAACCACTTCCCAATCTCTGTTTGCTGATAAAAGTAATGAACTTTCATCTCCATCACAATTTGGGGTACAGCCACATGATAAGATGAACGAACCTTTATCTCAGTCTCAAGTTCCAGAACATCCCCATGAAATAATGATTGAACCCCAATCAAAATTAGGTGAACAGACCCATGGGAATATGAGTGAACCTTCTTTCCAATCCCAATTTAGTGAACAGCCACATAATAAAATGAGTGAACCTTCTTCCCAATTCCAATCCCAATTTAGTGAACACCCACATGATAAGATGAGTGAATCCTCTTTTCAATCTCAATTCAGTGAACAGCCACATGATAAAATGAGTAAGCCCTCTTCCAAATCCCAATTCAATGAACAGCCACATGATAAAATGAGTGAACCCTCTTCCCAATCCCAATCCCATTTCAGTGAACACCCACATGATAAGATGAGTGAACCTTCCTCCCACTTCAGTGAACAGCCAAATAAGATGAGTGAACCCTCATCCCAATCACAATTTAATGAACACCCACATGATAAGATGAGTGAACCTTCCTCCCACTTCAGTGAACAGCCAAATAAGATGAGTGAACCCTCTTCCCAATCCCAATCCCATTTCAGTGAACACCCACATGATAATATGAGTGAACCTTCCTCCCAATTCAGTGAACAGCCAAATAAGATGAGTGAACCCTCTTCGCAATCCCATTTCAGTGAACACCCACATGATAAGATGAGTGAACCTTCCTCCCACTTCAGTGAACAGCCAAAAAGGATGGGTGAACCCTTTTCCCAATCCCAATTCAATGAACACCCACATGATAAAATGGGTGAACCCTCTTCCAAATCCCAATTCAGTGAACAGCCACATGAAAAGATGAGTGAACCCTCATCCCAATCCCAATTAAGTGAACAAACCCATGAAAAGATGAGTGAACTCTCATCCCAATCTCAATTCACTAAACAGCTCAATGATAAAATATGTGAACCCTCTTCCCAATCTCAATTCAGTGAACTGCCCCACGAGAAGATAAGTGAATCCTCATCTGTATCTCAATTTGATAAACAAACCCCTGGAAAGGCAAGTGAACTGTTATCTCAAATTCAATACGGTGAACATTCCCATGAAAAAGATCATAGTAATTTGCCTGTAGATTTTAATGAGAATTCACAAAACTTTGGGAAAGAGTTTCATGAAGCAGTTGGTCAACAACAACAACAACAACAACCACATTCACAGTTTAATGATCAGTTCAATCAGATTTCCAAACTGTCACAAGATCAAAGTCATGAACATTCTCAAAAACATTTGGAGCAAAAACAACAATTCACTGAGCCACAATGTGAAAAAGTTATGGACCAATATGAAACACAATTCCCTGATTCCTCCAAGCAAAACATTGGGGGTCAGCATGAAGAACCGGCCAATAATCACCTTGAACAAACACAGACACAGTGTAACGATCAACTACCACAGTTAAAAGAACAAGTTACTCAGCAACCCCAGCTACATGAAAACGTTAACCAAGTACCAATGAATACAGCTGCCTATGAAGAACTCCACAAGTTTAGTGACCTTCCCCAGCAAGATGAGTTCAATAGAAAGAGCTCAGGTCAATTTTCTGATGATCACTGTCAGCAAGACATGGAGCATATGTCAGAATATGCTCATCAGTCTGTGGAAACACCCAAACAACAATCGAGAGAACCCTCTCCTCATCCTTTTAGTGATGCATCATATGATTTAGTTGGTGATAAGTCCCCTCTGCGTTTTACGGACCAAACTTCTAATAATTTTGGTCAAGAAACTCTAAAACAGTCAACTGAAGGACATTTTGTGCAAGAATCAAAGCAGCAGTTTGAAGAGCCACTCCCACACAATTTCTGTGACAAGAACATTGAACAGTTATCTGATCAAGTGCAGCAACAGTTCAAAGAAATAGACAAACAATTGAACGACAAAGAAAATCATGAACAAACAACGCAGCAAAGCTTTGCAGCATTCATTGATCAACCAACTGAAGAGATCAATAATAAAGTGCACCAATTGTTTAGTGAGCAAGTCATTGAAGAAAATGATGTTCACCAAAACCACGGAATAATGGTGGAACAAAGTAAAGTACCAAATAATGAACAAAGCCAAATGGAAAACAAAGACAAATTTGGAAATTTTGATAAAGATTCAATTTCTGAGCCAAAAATGAAGCCACTACAAGAAACAGCTGAAAAATCCAATGAAAAGTTCAACAATGTTGGAATGGCCACATCTCACGATCAATTTGGTGGATCTCCAAAATTAGCAGATGATAAAAAATCAGTTGTTGAAGATTTGTGTGATTTCTCAAAAGTCCAGATAACTGAGTGTCTACGAGAAGGTCAAAGAAAAGAAATTATAGTCGGACAGACCGATATGTCTAGCAACAAAGACAAACAAGATGCATTTGAGTCATTCCCAATGAAGGATGGTCTATCGAAACAGGAAGAAGACACCAACAAGGAAATGGTTAATGAATTTAACCAAATTGAAAATAATAACAATGATGTGAAGATTTCAAGTGCAGATTTGTTTGCCTCAGAAATTGGTAAAGAAGTTAAAGAAATGGTCAGTGATCATAGCAGAACTGCTGGATTGAACGGACTAGAAAAGAATAACTCTCACGAAATGGCCAAAGAAGTGGTTCTTGAATCTCAAGAACAGAAAAATCTGAAGGCAACAAAAGAAACTTTCGATGTCAATGGTATGCCAAAAGATATCGCTAAGGAAAGCAGCAGTTATTCAATAATGCCTGAACAGGCGCATGTTATGGGTAAGGGTGATACTGTCCTTCATGACAGTTTAATGCAGTCAAAAGAGAAAGATAAAAAGTCTGAAACTGCAAGCAAAGATGCAACAGCGTCAGACAAAGGTGAAAGTCCTAAAATGGACAGTAATACTACAAACGAAGGTAAAGTCAATGAGAAAAGTGAAAAGAGTCAACAGGACGAGCATTTGGCAGAGAAAGAAACTGACAAGAATGGTCACCAGAAGGACAGTGTTCGGGAACTACCGAATGTTCCGGTGACAGATAAAACTGAGCAGCATTGAGTAACAGCAATGGCAAGACAGGTATAGATGTCAGTCTCACAAAAAAAATTAGCTCACCTACCTACCTACCTCCCTGCCTCGTATTCTACTTTCTCCAATTCCTGCTGCTCCTCCTCCTTGTCTTGCTGGTCCTTCTCCTTGCTATGCCTGTGCCCTGGCATTCTCTTCTTTTGCAATATTGGTAAATCGTGATACGCATTGCATGATGTTATTAATATATGGCTTTTGTGTCTGACTTTTACATCTAGGGACCCAAAATGCGTGATGCGGTTGATAATAATAAGGTTTAGTTTTTAAGTATAATTATATTGAAATATATCCATAGAAACAAAAAACATATATATACATCTACATACATGCTCATACACTTCTTCTTATTATTATTTTAATTATATTAATAATATTAATATATAGTATTTAACCTTTTATAAAAAAATGTATCATCAATCATAATTTAATACACACATGCACATCACACACAAATATATCCTGGAGTTAATGGTTAGAGCAAAATATTGTTAGTAATGTGCTTGATGTCAAAAATTGAATTTTCATTAAATGTTTTGATTGTTGATTATGTTTATTTATAATGGCTTCATATTTTGTCCTTAACTTTATTGTTATTATTGCAATCATTATAATGATAAAATAATAAAATTATCATCATCATTCTATAGAATATTAACTTTTTGTGTATCACATGTTTTTGTAAGTCAGTATAATTTCATGACTAATACTTTTAGTCATTAATGATTCTACTTTTCTCCTCAAGGATAAGCTACTTTCTATCTCCAGTTGTTTTGCTAATCATTATTCTGTTAATTTTCCATGAATGTTTTTTTAATTATTTATTTCTCTTCTATCATGTTGACCACAAGTTATGACATTATCATAGGAAAAATAAGAAAGCAACACCTTAGCTTAAGACTTTTTCCTGACTTGTTTTGTTTAAAGACACTTGTATTTTGAGTCATTACTAGGACTGAGACAATATGCCTTTATTAAAGAATATTTTTGCCATTATTTGACTATTTTGCGATTTTACCATTTCTTTTAATTCTATAATTATTAGCAAGGCTGTGACATTATGCTTTTATTAAAGAATATTCTTGTCACAGCCCTAATAACTTGGTCTATTACAAGCATACTGTCAAAGCATATTGTCAAAGCCCTAGTCATTACCTCTACCAAAAAAAGAATTATTTTCTGTGTCCCTGGATCGACAAAGAATATGACAACATTAGCCTTTCACAATAACTGGGAATGCTCGCAATAATTGAATTTTGCTTCTTTTATTTTGGCTAAGCTTGCAGCCAAAATAGAAATCCTATCAAATAATGCATGTCTTGGTTCAAATCCTGCCTTAGTTTTTACATCAAATAAATTGATTCCAGAAATTATTTTCCATTTATTCTTGGCAAGACAATCAGAAATGGTTTACTATTTCAATGTTTTTTTTTAATTCTATTTTAGAAGATTTTATACTAACAAAATATTGCTAAAAACTGCTGGAGAAACTAAGGAGCAATATTTTTTGTATTCTGAAATATAAATTATTAGAAAATGTAAAGAAATAGAAAAACATTTTCTTTTTAGTTAATTTTAGTCAAAACTGACATCTTTGTGACTTTTTAAAATTTTAATAATGTTTTATTCCCAGAGAACTGTTTGGGATTTATTTAAAAAAATTATGGATAGAATTAAGTATTTAGTTATTGAAATGATTCCAGTTTTTAAAAGCACTGTTTTTTGAATTTCAATTTATTCATATAAAAAAAAAAGGCAGCGAGGTTGGAGCAGTGGGAAAAGCTTGGTCTCTGGAGTCGTAGTACACGAGTTCAAATCCCAGTGAAAACCATTGCATTCACTTTCAGCTGTCTCGGGAAGATGAGGCTCGTTA
>JAYKTE010918649.1:0-16399 GCA_036873565.1 Xipholeptos notoides
TCATTAAACATTAACGATGTGTATTGTCGTTGTTCTTTAAAACAAATCCTTTCAAAGAACAACGACAATACACATCGTTAATGTTTAATGAAACATGTTTATTAAATGATTTGCTGCCAAATTCTAAATTTTATTTTTTATAATTATTTTCCTTTGATCCAAAACTTTTTTATTATTTCTGCTGTCCTCAAGAATGCATTATCATTATTATTATTATTATTATTATTATTATTATTGTTGTTATTAAAGAAGAAGTAATTATGATGTACACATAGCTATCTAGTCATAGAGAGATAGTGATAGTAAAAGATAGAAGAATGGTGATAGTAAAAAGTAGAACAGTATGTCAGAAACAAATGACTAAATCGGTTATTTTCAAATTATGTCTAATTAGAATAATTGAAATGAAATATTTCAAAACTAGCTCAATAATATAGCTAGACAATATTCTAAAGTAAGTTAAGCTAAATGCAAAAATGGATTAATCATTGATCTATTCAACGTTATCATAAGATATCAATAAAATATACTGTATAATTTTAGGGTTATAAATCAATTTTTACAAGATAATAAAAGAATACAATTATCAGGGAACTTCATACAAAGTTAGAAAATTTTTAAATGATAGCATTGAACAAAACAAATGATAATAAAAATAATGAATTACAGTAACAACAATTATATATACAAAACAATAAGATAAACAAAAAATAAGTAAAAATTATGACTAGTAAGCAGTGTTCAATGTGAACTACAGAATTTTCATTTTTGTTTTAAATTTTTTCTTGTTTCTTAACAAGAGTTTTATTCCAGGCCTTTTGAAAAAGTGAAAAGAAAATATCAAAATGAAATATAAAAATTATTTTTAATAACATCTGTTTGAATAGCAACATTCTGCTTAAATATGCTAAATTTATTCAATGTACCAATATTCAAAATAATTGTGTGAATTATAATTATATAAATTATACAAATGTATAATGTGAGAAAACACAGCAATAACAAAAAATAATAGTAGTAGTAGCATTAACAATCAATATTAATTATTAATAGAAGTCAAATAACAAAACAACAGAGAAATAGTTACATGCCATACATTTGATTGATTAAATATTTTCCAAACCTTCTTTAGGCTATGGGAAAACACAAAAGAACTTACACATTAATTGATAAATAATTGTTTGGATTTAATCTTATTATTCTGAAAAAAGTAACAATACAAATTTTAATCTGAAAAAAGAAATGGCCTTAAAATCATCCAGCATTTTATGTCTTTTTAAGTATTTTATGAACTAACTTCACTTAACATTACTACCTGAAATTAAAGGGCATCTTATATTGCCAAATGTGGTTTTTTGAAGAAATATAATAGGGTTACAATATTTTTTGTATGAACACTGTAATACAAATTTATTTATAACACTTATTTAAAAAAAAAAAACTAATGATATAACAATTATGTTTTTCTATCATAAAATAAATTATTCCATTTGGTAGCTTTTTGGTTAAACTATTTGACTTGACTCAAGGAACTAAGTCATTAAATTATTGAATTCAACCAAATAACCCAAAACCAATAAAAGCAAAGCAATGAAAAGATTTTCAAAATTTGATTTTGAGAAAAAATTTCTTGATTTGTTCAATTTGTGGTTGAACCTGACTAATTAATTAGGAGTGCTGTTCCAGAAAATTCAGAGAACTGTATTTGTCCTGTATAATTGTACAGAACTATGATTAGGTTTATTTAATTCATTTAACCAGATTTCAACCATTATAATTTAATCAACATTAATTCTTTTATTTATTGGAAGCTTTGTAGGCAATAAATTTTCATAAATGTATAGCCTGTAAATATTGTAAAGCTACATTTATTTTTTATTAAGTTTTTTTTAAATGTGTACTGTTTTATATCAGATCATGTTTATACCGTCTTTTATAAAAATTTGAAATCACCATATTTCAAACTGAACATTTTAATCTTGGCACATTTTACACACTAATGTACACACATTTTAGCAAATATTCATGTTAAAGCATGTATTAACTAGCTATCTTCAAACAAAAATGTTCCGGATAATAATGGGTTAACTAATGTTTTAAGTCTGGCCAGGAGAGCTATAGAACATTTTATATGAATTCTCATTTAAGAATAATATGAATGTTTCAGATAGTATATGTATAAAACTCAAAACCAAACAAATAATATCAGGACAGAGATTTATTCAGAAAATACTGACATGTCTATTGGCACAGCTTTCATATATCCACAACAAATTTGAAATCAATGTTTTAAAAATAAAATGAAATTGTGTCAAATTTGATTATTTCAAACATGATTCAGATCTTTATGGTTGCTTTGAATCTTTAAACCAAGATGAATCCTTCTAATTTGCTTAATTACTATAGCTTAAGTGAGTTAATTTTCAAAGGTCTCTAGAGCCTGATGGCCCTCTGCTTACTACATGGACCAGTTTTGAACCTTAGCTCCAAGAGACTTGGGGTCAATGTCTCTTTGTTTTAGGTAGTCCTTCAATGAATCTTTGTAAAATTTCCGTTGGCCACCTCTTTTATATCAACCTTTTGGTAATTCCCAAAAGATTTTTTTTGAGTCCTTATATCAGGCATGCACATGCAATGCCAGTCCAGTATAGTTAATATTTCATAATAAGGTCCTCAATGCTTGTAAAATTGACAACTTTGTACAGGGGAGTTTGTTTGTCTTTCTTCCAAGCCATTTCTTAAGATCTGTTTCAGGCTTCTGGTGTTAAATTTTTCAGGGCCATTAAGGAGTAACCTAGGTCTCACTGCTGAATAGAAATGTAGGGATGATCAAAAAAGGTTAATTCTAAAACTAAATATCTATAAATACAAATATGAGTTCTTTAGAATGATATTAAATATTTCTATCTTATATTTTATCATTTCTTATTCAATTTATTGTTTACTAACAATGCTACCCAGCAGAAAGAAAATAATATAGAAAATAAAATGGTATATTAATAAAGTTGGGTGTTTGAATGTTTCATTGTTTTAAAATTTAACTTTAATTAGGGTTGATAGTTTTGAGCATATATATCATGTACCTGATATCAAACACAACTTAGAATAATATAAGGTTTAATAAGAAAAAATACATCAGGAAGAAGATGTGGCTAATGTATATCAGAAAAGAATGCCTAAGTGAAGCCATTAGAGACAAGGGATATAAAACCAGACTTTTATATCAGACACTTTGAAATGGGCAATTTTATAACAGCTGTCACTAAAATGAATAATGAAACTAAATTAGAATTGAGTGAAAACTGAAATTAAAGTGAAAGATTTGTTTTGCTGTACAAATGGATTTATTCATTTTCAAAAGTGTAAGCAAAGGTCTCTGGTCGGTAAAAATCAGTTGGAATTAAACTATAAAATTGTAATCAAAATAAAGAAAAATTACTATCTAAGAATTAACTTAAACTCGCAAATTTTGAAAGGCCAACAGGTAAAGAAATAATTTTATATTCATCATTGTTTTGCAAAAATAATTAAACTGATATAAAGAATACATGAGGAATTCAGATCTGATTTACAAATAATCAGTTGAAATAAATTATTATTTCAGTTTTTAACAACAAAAAATACACACCAATAAATCTGCTTGTTTGACATTGTTTGTAAATTTGATCTATATATCAATATTATTATTGATATCTATATATCTAAAGTTATTCTAAATTTCAAAAAAAAATCTTTTGATTTACTACATGTGCTTGAAAGGACCCTGTCATAATTTTCATCATGTCAGAGTAGATAAATGATTCTGAATATTTAATTTCAGTTTATTTAGTATAAAATTTCACATTTTTAAGTAACCTTCCATCTTGCCAATTGATTAAAAGTTTAAAGGTCTTTAAAAGATTTTCTTTGATATCTATACTTCCTAATCAATCTGCCCTATTTACACAGTTCCTGTAACATTTGTTTTCACTCCTTAAGATTATTTAGTCCTTTGCTGCTGCTGATTATATAGAAACTATAGAATAATTGTTTTGATTTTTAGAAATGACACCATGATTCAAAAAGCTCATATTTACACAGAGGATGTTCAAGTAACATTGCGTTGATAGATTAGGATTGTAAAAGAAAAGCAAACATTCAAATTTCATTTCATTCATCTGTTGAATAATTGTCACTAAAATTTCCAACGTAGTGTGTTTAAGAAACTTTAAGGCTGGGGTTTTAGTTAGATAGCTGAACCAGAGAGTGGACTGCAATAAGGGTAAGACTTTAGTTGCATAGCTGCACTAGAGAGTACACTTTAATAAGGGTAAGGCTTTGGTTGGATAACTGCACTAGAGAGTGCACTTCAATGAGGGTAAGGCTTTGGTTGGGTAACTGCAATAGAGAGTGCACCTTAATTAGGATAAAGCTTTGGTTGGATAGATTTGAATTAAATACTTATAAAAAAAAAATCTTTGAATTGAATCAATTAACAAAAAACTAAAACAGAGTTATGGTTATATTTTTCTCAAGCTTTGAAATAATTGACCAAACTATATTATTAGTATGAGTTCAAATCCTGTTCAGTTCTTTTATGGGATAATGCCTTTGGAAAAAGTATCTCCAAATCTCTCTTAACTATCAGTGAAATTGTTAAATTACTGTGTGCCTAACCCTTTGGTCTCAGTATCATATAATTAGAAAGGTTAATAGGCTATTTGACAAAAAACATCAATGAATTAATAATTTACAAAAAAAATGTTTGTTATATTGTTTACATTATTATTACTATAAATAATGATGATAATAATAATAATAATTACTATTATTAGGATGTTTATGCTTTCAACCTTCCATTCATTGCCTCTTTCTGTTGCTGTAAATTTTGTAACGTCATTTGATGTAATTAAGAGGTTTGGACAGACAGAGAGTTTTTTTTTTATCATAATAATGATTAAATGTTAAAATATTCTCAAAGAAATAATGTGTTTAATAAAAGAAAATTTTGAAAATTATTCTGTGATTAGTTTCCCATAATTGAGATCAAAATGGCCAGAGACAATTTTACATTGGAATTAATAATGACATGGAAAAGCATGCATCCCTTAACTACATCTCCCACAAATATGAGACAGATAAGAGCACTAATATTCTTATTACTTGTAGTTCACTTATAACCAAAAGATTATTAAGCAAATTATTGATTTATATATCATTAATCTAGAAAACATATCTGTGTCATTAAACAACTGATTGAGGTTGATATACTATTAAAGAAAACAAACAACCCAAACCAACCCAAAACTTTTGCTAAAATGACTCATATATTTCATTATTTTCATAATTCTATGATAATTATCCAAAACAGAGGCATGAGTGTACTTACAATTTGGCGGGACTTGCTCTGAAACAATTAACAAAGATAGTTTGATGAAGCAATTGAATGAATTTTGAAAGACTTTTTAAATGTGTGTATGCATGTGTGTGTGTGTGTGTGTTTGTTTGTTTTATAACTCATGATAATCGATAGCTAGTCCTAAAATTCATCTGTAATATATAATATATCTGAGAATTTAATATTTACCTTGGAAGTTAGAAACAACGAAAATTACTAGAGATATAACGAGTTTGGAAAATATTTTCAAAACATAGCTTGGGCAAGTCAAAAATTATACATGTATAAAGTGAGAATAATTTTTTGACTTACTAATATAATCTCTTACAATACATGAAGAAAAAATTCATAAACAACAATGCAAATGTTAAAATAAATTAAAAAAACAAAGTGAATAATAAAATTGTTCCATTCTGTACATTTAAGAGTGCATGCATTGATATAGACAGATGTTGAGAAATTATGAAAATAATTATCTACAATAATTTTGATATGTTTGACTGCAACATTATTTATATTCTTAAAAACTTTCAGCTGGTAATAATCTATATATGAAATATAGATAAACAAGCCATGCAAAAGTTCAATTCAGAAAATAAAGTATAAAGAAAAATAATGGAAGATGGTAAAGTGGCTGAGAACTTTGCGTACTATTGAAAAATTAAAAATTACAATAAAAAGCAGTTCTTTCATTATTTTCCAACATCTATAAACAACATAAAAGATCTATACAGAATTCTGATTTCAACATTCACATATATATACACTAGGGTAGGTTGATTTTTCACTTTTTTGAAAATATTAAAATAGAGCCATTGTTGAAAGCTGTGTATGAACATATTAAGTACTCATACAAAAAATTATATATATATAAATATATATAAATATCATAGATAAAAATGACTGAAAATGCTTGTTTTTTGCAAGATTTGGCTTGAATATTTGTGGAGAAACCAAATAATTTTAATATTTAAATCATGAATTGTCCTTTTATTTTATAAAAAATGATATTAAAAAAAAAGAAATGATGAATAATCTTCAAAATGTAAATCTACAACAAATGATGTTATCCTTATTTGTTTTTTTGGGGGGGCAGATTTACATTTTGAAGAATATTCATCAATTATTTTGTTAATATCAGGTTTTTCCGAATCTAAACTTTGAGAATCCTTGTTAAATGGGACCAAACTTGACTTACCAGATTTGCCATCATGTTTCCACATTTGAGAATGTGATGGCAAATGATAAGTCAAGTTTGGTCCCATTTAACAACGATTCTCGAAGATCAGATTCTGAAAAATCTTTGTCATTGGTGGTTCAAAAATGCCACATAATTTGACCAATGCATTGCATTAAAATTAATGGTTGGAATTTTTTAAACCATATTATGGTTGGTTCTTCACTCAAAAAATATAAAAATCAATTTATTGAATTAATAAATTACTAATGAGATTAGCTCATAAACAGGATTTTTTATGAATAAACACTAACTTAAAAAATATTAGCAAATCAGAATAATCATAAAAGTTGTATTTGTTTAAATGGTTAAGTCTCTTATAATGAAAAAAGAATCAACAAATTAGTGATATTTTTTAAAGTGAAAGTAAAAAAGAGGAGGTAATTTCAACCGGTGAATAGCATAAATATAAACCATGAATAAAACAACATATGTAAATAGATATTTATAAATTAAATATTGTAGGGTTTTATTTCTTTTTAATTTTGTTATTTTCCTTTAATTTATAAAGAAAATAAATAGTGAACTTGAAAATATTTATGACTAAAAGTATTGTATTATTTCATTTTTGTTAAAGTACGGGTTTTATTTAACTGGTGCAGGTTTCCCCAACACCATTTTTTGTTTAAATCGCAATTTATGCGGTCTTTAAAGTGTAATTCGCCAAAAAATACACACTTTTGAAGAAAAATATTTCTTTGCAACTTTCTTTCAGGGTCTTTATTAACAGATCCAAAATTAACTTACCCTAATATATATATATATAACAATGGAGATGAGGAAAAAGTCAAAATAGTTTTCAAATGATGGTGGAGTCAAATTTTTTAAACTTCTGATATTTAGATGATAATTTAAGTAATCATTGTTTTATAATTCATGAGTGAAGCCATTTTAAAGCAATTTGAATTGGAGCTTAATGTAAGATATTTAAATTTAAAACTTATTATTTATCCCAGTTATCCTATTCCAATAATATTGAATGATTAATATGAGCATTTAAAAAAAAAAAAAAAAATTGTAAATCTGCCACTATATAAAAATATCATCTTTCTGTTTAAAAGGGTAATGTTAATACAATAGATAACCAATGACTATTTTGAAATCATTTGATAATATAATCAACTTAACCCCTCCCTTCTCTAAAAATATTACCGATCAAATGACTTGAAAGACGTATTCAACAATACCAACCCCAACAAAATTCTACAATTCTTAAAAGAAATAAGACAATATACCAAAATCTAAATCTCTCTACTCTGAAAAAACATTAACTCTTTAATCTACACCATTAATCAACTCATATCTAAAGCCCTCTCCAAAAAAAACAATATGTTCACTCTTATAAAACCAAAATACCAATACCCAAACAGAATCTGGCATTAAATGATCTATAAAGGTTGATATGAAATCAATCATTGATAATTTTTGCATAGATTATAGGGGTTATTGATAGAATGATTAAAGAACTGATCATTAGGTGAGCTGTTTATATAAAAAAATGAATGCCAAAATGTGTATAGAGTTTTATAAGGTTATCAAAAGAATATGAATAAAAAAGAAAAATCATCATAAAAGTGAATAAATATCAAGCTGGAATATCAATAAAGTTTTTTTTCTTTGTTTTCACAATTGTTATAATGAACAAATGATAAATATTTGAGTATACTATTAGTAGACCTCCTACATTTAACCTTGTATTTTATATAATAGTGAGCTCTTGCTGTGAGACCATTTACAAAGGGATATAACATGATGTTAGCTTGCAGCAGAAGAGTGTGAATGAAGAAAGACTACCACAGCTTTTTCACTAAACAGATTTCTAATGATGCTTTAACTGTAACAGGAAGACTGCTACTAATCAAAAGCAACATTAAAGAAGTCCAAGTCATTGTAACTATAAGAGAAAATTCTCTTTCCATATGTAGATTAGGGAAACTAAATATATGAAATTATTATTCGAAACCATGGAGATGAGGTATGACCAACCATATCAATACTTTTAGAATTCATCATACCTCATTTCAAAGTGAAAAAGAAAATAATACAGATGATGAAAATTGTCTGATTAATACTTTTAAAATTCATCATACTTTATCTTGAAATGAGAAAGAAAATAGTGTGTATGGATGAGGAACATAGTCTGATTGATACTTTTAAAATTCATCATACCTCATCTCAAGGATTTCGAAAAAATAACTTCATTCTGAATATATATTTGTCACGGGTTGTCTCATGGAGAGACTAATTCCGAAAGAGCGACCCAACTATACCAATCTCGAAGTACCTAGTATGAGGTGATTCTCTCAAGACGTGCACTTAGCTGGTTGCAGAAGTTCTCCTGCCTACAGAGTGCGACTAGGCCTCGGGATTGACGATACAAATAACAACAAATTGATCATCATCTCATCAGAAGTTCGATCTCATGGCTTTTTGGATAGGCCAGAATAAACAAAGAACAAAGAACAAAACCCATCAATATAGTTTTATATACTTTATTTAAAGATGAAGGAGACTCCGAATATGTTAAACACTGGCCATACAGTTTTAGGAGATTGTTTTATCATAAGGATGAAGGAGATCCCAAATATGTTATGGGGATTTGGGGAGAAATGGAAAGTTCAATACTTTGGAGGGTGGAAGCGATCAGGAAACCAATTATAAAATGTCCATTTATAGGGAACAATATGAATGTAGCCATAAAAAGTTCAGGTATGGGGAAAAAGTGTATACTTAGCTGAGATGCGTTTGGTAATTTAATCCGTTTGGCCATATTTTTAGAGCGTGCTTATATTTCTCTTTCGCCGGTGTCCAGTCTGTCCGCTTTCACTCTATCTTCCTCTTCCCGTGGGGCTGGTGGTACTTAGCAGTTCTGTGACTTTTGGAAGTCTGAAACAATTCTCTTCCGGGGGTTAGTGGCTAGCCGGCTGGCTGACTGGCCATTTATTCGAGCTTTGACCCGATTCGTTTCTTACGGAAACCATTTCAGGACGACCGGCGTGTTCAAAATATCCAAACCAACTCCTGAATTTTCTAGTTTTTCATACTCGCCTCGTTAGGTGTCATCTCAACTATTTTGATAAGAACTTTGATTTAATGCTCCCCTCCATTGTTTAAAGGCTTAATCATTAAATAAATAACCATTCTATTTCACCTTGGAAATTGGCGTCTTCGGGTCTGGAAATTGGTTAAAAAACATCAGCTTTCATTTGCGATTGGGTTTGATTTTCCCCAGGTTTACCCCTCAAGATAAGCCCTACATGGTCATTGGCCCTGATGCCTTGGTTCTCTTTATGTTTGTGAGGTGAACGGCATATCAACATTTATCTGTCACATATTAAACAAATGTTTTTATAATTTTTTTATGTAGTATATATCAACCAAGAGATTTACTTATTGCATACTCTGTGTTTTTATTTACTATCATTTTAGAATGTCCTCTATCTATTTTTTCTTTTAAAATAGAAGAAATTGATCTGTTCAATAAAAGTTAAAGGTAGTATTTATTATAACTGCATATTTTGACTTGCATCTCCTCCAGTTTTTAAATGGTTGAAATTTCAAACAAAGCATAAGATCAGATGAGATTTAAACTTGTAGCTGTACTTTAACCACTTGAATCGCATAAGCCATTTTGATGAGAAAGAATTTTTTTTTTTCAATCCTTTTTCCTAAAACTAGTTTTTTTAATTGGTTATTTTTACGTCTTTCCTTGTTTCCTCTTCAATGCTGGTTGCACAATCAATTGCCTAGAATAATGAATCAATGTACTGCTGTTCTAATTCTTTAGCCTTTCTTTCAACATTTTCTTCATAAATTGAATTATAATAGTTTTAAATAGATTGCTATAATTCATTCTATGCTTTAAATTTACATTTTTCTTTTCAAACTTGGTAAAAATCTTGTTACTGTCTACGGATTTAGATAAGAAAAGATATGGCATATTGAATTGGAAATTGAACAACTTAAAGCATTAATGTCTGTTTATTTTAAATGAGAAATATCTCATTACTTATATCATTCATACAACCCGGAAGATTTTTTTTTGTTTAACTAAAAAGAAACGTTTGACAACAAAAACAAAAACAAATCTTCCATTAAAAG
The DNA here is from genome assembly GCA_036873565.1 of Xipholeptos notoides. Classification (NCBI taxonomy): domain Eukaryota; kingdom Metazoa; phylum Mollusca; class Cephalopoda; family Idiosepiidae; genus Xipholeptos; species Xipholeptos notoides. Next base: position 10,716 of record JAYKTE010918649.1, read on the forward strand.
AAGAAAAATAAAACCAACACTAAATTTTTTAAAAATTTAAAAACAATCTGAGTCAATTTAGAACACCTGAAGAAGGCCGAATAGTGGTTCAGTTGAAACATTGTGAGAAAGAGAATAATATGAATGAGGAAAATAGTCTGATTAATACCTTTAGAACGTTAAAATGCTTGATATAAAAATTTTAATGAGAAAAATTTCAGAATTGTTGTATTTCATTCATTATAAAATATTCATTCAGATTGTATTAAAATTGTTAACTGAAATTTATTCTGAAGATCTTGATTTTTTTTTTTTCAGATTTCACACTTAACTTTTTATATTCTATTTACTTATTTCTATGTATGACCTATAAAAAGGAAAATGTGAACTAATTTATAATAAGTCTGTCCCATTTATATGTTGCATTGATTTTCTACTAGGGAATTCCCTCTTCTAAAAAGTAGGATTTTTTGAAAAAGTCTGAGTTATTTACAATCTAACACACAACATCAATGGCACTGCCAGAACTAATCAAAATTCTTACCTGCTACTTATGACCCTGCTATGTAGTACTTCTTACCAAATTTCAATGCACAGCAAAGCAGATTTTTAAGAAAGATCTTTTCACATTTCTTCTTTTATCTTCCAACAAAAACATTTTTACCATCATTTACTTAATAGTAGCTCAGTCAAAAAAATATTAGAATATTAGACACTTTGAGGCTTTTATAGACTTTTCCGACTTATTTCCCGAAATGAACCCCACTTTAAGATACATTCAATTTGCAAACGTGATATTCTTTTGATGAATAAAAACGGTAACATATATATATATTTTTTAAAGAAACCATTTTCTAAGCATTGGTAACTCTGGGGATAAAAAATACTAAAGACTTAGAAATGAATCTGGGTCGGATAAAATTAACAAATTAACAAAAAGCATAATAAAAATGGAGGAGATATACCTTTACATACTTTGCATATTCTTTCCTATTTTTTTATTTTTTAAGGCAACAATTAAAAAATAGATTATTTATGTTGAGTGGCTTTCCATTTGCATTCATATACAGACTAGTACTCTTGGGAAAGGTATGAATCCAACACTCTTTCCAACTCTGGGTTAAATAGCGCATATTGAGTTATCTAAAAAAACTGTGTGGACTAAATGTGACATTTGCCAAAAATGATTGATCTCAGCATTAAATGACCTAAAAAGGTTGAACACTCATAAACGAACAAACAAAAGGGAGCAGTCCTTTTTCTTGAGAAAAAGAAAGAAACAAATCATTTACAAACCCTTTCTTCTCACCTGGTAAAGTATACAAACCAACTATGATGGGAGTTATTATGTTAGAGGCTTATTATCAATTCCTTCTTTAATTAAAGTAATTTTATTCACACCCTGGGCCATGCAAAATTCATAATAGAAACCTTCCTTAGGGTTGATTGCCTCTCTGCTTTTTGCAATAATCAGTTGATAGATTGATAGGAAAAGTTTGAGACTTTATCCCATGATAAATTTACTTCCAGTTTTCAACATTTTCAAAATATTTGGCCAATACTTAATACTTTTGATGCATAAGGAAATAAATCTACATTTTACTTCTCATTGCTTACATGACAGTTGGACTTAGAGTTACAGCCAAAATAGGTTCTGCTATATTACTGCTAAGGAATATGCATATATATGGTGACTGCAACTTCTTTATAGGAGAAGGCCAACCTTCTTGACATCACACACACACATATAAATAAATATCGATCTATCTATCTATCTATATATCTATCTATCTATATATGTATATATATATATATATATATATATATATATATTAACAAAAGGAAAAACAACAACAACAATAATAATATATTAATAACATATTATTACATAAAAAAGCTGATTTTCAAACGTTTCGGTTGATATAAATCAGTATCAAGGCTAAGATATTATTTAAAATGAATTATATGGACAGAAAAATATATTCAAGTTGATATTATTTATTTTATGATGTCAACACAGCTTCTACCTTTCGCGTTCCAACATTTTCTTGTTTATTTAAAAAACAATTCATTAATACTAATAGGAGGTTTCTGATATATTAAACCAAATTAAAATAAATTTAATACTTTCAAAAAGACATTAATTATATATATTATTGACGGGACGATTCCTTGGAATCATAATCGTTAATTGTGTATTTTGGGGGAATCAGAATCGCATAGTTAAATAATACCTTAGATTTATGATTCTCTCATTATGATTCTCTTGAATTTTTAATTTAATCGTTAATTGAAATCGTTTATCAATATTTTCCTGGAATCTGAATTGGTATCGGAATCGGACAAAATTTAAGAATCGTACCAACACTAATATATATATAGATATATATGATCTAAAAATGATTGATATGCTGTTAAAACATGAACAAACAATTCATAGAAAGAGCATTTGTAATATTGAATATACACTTAAACCTGGAGTGTTCAAATCTGATGAATGCTATCAACTCAACTTCATTATCATTGTAATATCTTAATTTCTATTTGAATACCCATTTATCCTAAAAAGACTCTTGAGACTAACATTTAATATTATTATGTACTAGAGATAAATAGTCTCAGTGGGTTTGATTGACTTATTGTCAGTTGGTGTATTAGCATTTCCATTCTCAAATCAGATGCTATTTTTAATCAGATTATGCCGATAAATTTATTTTCTTAATACTATTTAACTTTATTTGTGTTTTTGTTCATATAAGTTTTCAGATGGTTTATTTGATTTGTATTATATATCTGATTGATTGATTGATTGATTTGGGTTTACGGCAAATCAACCACTTTGGGGTCATTTAATGACAGTATGGTAATTTGTTTGTTTCATTGGTTTGTTTGTTTATACCCTATATTTCTGTTATACACTTGGTTTGGTGGCTATGTCATTTGTATAACAGTTTTATTCTTTATAAGAAAAAAGCAAGATTTTCATCAAAATATCAAATGATATCCTGTTCCTTTTTTTTAACCAAAAGTAGATGAAACTCTTCAAACTTAATTGATTTGGCATAAAATGACCCACAGTGGTTGATATGCCATAAAACCCCAGTTAAACCTAACCAAAAGTCCATTAGTTCAATGTATATCTTTAGGCAGATGTGCCCTATGCATTTATCGTTTATTTGCAACATTTATTTTGTACTTTAGTTACTGTTTGCAGCATTCCTTTGTGCCTTTAATGCTTTTCTCCTATTATGTAAAGGTTTTTTTTTTCAAAGCTTGAGTTTGAGCCAAATTGGGTGTCAAATCTTTTTGTTTCTGTTTGATTGCTCTCGTGATTCAGTCGTTTCCTATTTCTAATAGACTTGGCTTTTTTTACTGATACATCTTTGATGGACATTCTTACAATTTACACTCTTCTCTACATTAATTATGCATTTTAATATTATTATTTTCATCATTATATTTTTACTTCATTTGCACAAATGCATATATCAACTCATTCATTCTCTTTGATAGAGGTGCTTTTTTTCTACTATTCTTTATGTAATGAAAAAAAATAGAAAAGTTAGAAAATTGCCTTAGTTAATGATCCAAGCCACACGCATGTAAAATGATCATAAATAACTTGTGAGAAAAGTATTAGATATGGACTATAAAGTAAATGGATAATGTCCAATATAGAAAGATAAATTAAATGAATTATAGATTTGAATGAATTGTTTCTTTAGTAAACGTTGAACTCGCTTTTCAGCAGAAACAGATGAGAACAATTAATTTACTCTGAGTAACAGAAACGAATATTAAAAGTATTTCCAATGTAGTATTGATTTTATTAGTGGACTGTTGTCCTCATCTTTGTAGGTGTTATTACACTATGTTTCAACAATTCATTCTCTGGCCTTCGTCAGGTGGTTAACCGTGACCTCGGATAGGAACTCTGAGTCGTTTAACAGCATCCCAAGTAATTACTGCCTTCCATAGTTGTTGTGTGTGGCACCACGTTTTGACTAACTAAACCTTTAGTCTGCTTGCGTAGGAATCAAAACTTCTATCTTCTGTCAATGCTCACCAGGAAGCTCATCTCAATGATTTCCAGATAAATAAGATTATTTCCAATGTCTCAAAAAACTTAGATTGATAGAGGAATTATTTAAGCTTATTCTTATTATACCATTATATCCATTTTCTGTATGTATAATCAAGCAACTTTATGAATCCATATCCCCAAGCATTAGATAAGGCAGAATAAGATCATATTTTCAATCCTCCATTTTGGTCTGGAAGGTTCACCTTGAGCAGTGGATAGGCAGCCGGACTTTAGAATCGTAATACATGAGTTTGAATCCCAGTCGTGCCATTTATGTTCATAATTGGACACTTTTTGATCTACTGAACACATAGGCAAGGAACTAACAGTAATCAAAGGCAGTTGACTCTGTGTATACTCTTATCTACTACACACACTCTATGACCGATATTGAGCAATTTTACTATAAGTATCGGCAATTCTTTTTCTACAAATGTATATAATATATATATAAGTCTAAATAAAGACGAAACAGCTGCCCGGTGCTTCCTGGTCTATTGCAATTTTATCTATGTCTCTTCCAATCATAGTGTATTATTATTTATATATGTATATATATATATGGGCTCTAGAAAAAGGTATTCTCCTGAATGATCCTGATGGTAAAACCAAGTAGAGAATACTAAGTATCATTATTAGTATATATATATATATATATATATATTTTAAATTTCGTATATTTAGGCAGAATATCATTATTCAGACAAGTTTCATTAAAAATAATTTTAATTCTAGAGACCAAACCTTTTCCACTGCTCCAACCTCGCTGCCCAATAGCATATATATATAAAGATTTGTTTAGGATGAAAGTAAAAAACGTTATTAAGAATAATTCATTTAAAAAATTTTTTTTATTTCGTTTCAGCTAAAAAAACTGGCAAGCAAGTCTTTGTAAGCAGCAATTTGACCACAGATTCATTGATGGCGATGTCGGTTGAACAACGGATCTTTGAAGAATTAAAATTACACCCAGAAAAATTCTAACCCCTCATTGTAAAAAGGTCAGTCTGTAAAACAAAACCTGATTAAACTTTTCATCGTGAGAAAGTTGTTGTATATATATATATATATATATATATATATACTAGTGATGGGACGATTCCTTGGAATCGTTAATCGTAAGAATGGTGTATTTTGGGGGAATCGGAATCGCATCGTTAAATAAATACCTTTGTTACGATTCTCTTGAATTTTTAAGTTAATCGTTAATTGGTATCATTAATCAACATTTTCCTGGAATCAGAATTGGTATTGGAATCATCCCAACACTAATATATACATATATATATATATTCAGGCAGCATTGAAAAGTACCTTGATTCTCCTTTTCAGGATTTTCCTTTCTGTTTCTCTTGTTTTCTAACAAGATCTTTTGTTAAGGGGTCCAGAGTTCTTATATATTCCCCTAACTGTCCGAACGTTTTCGGTCTAACTAGAGCATCTTCAGGGTACTGATACCTGCCTGAATAATGACATTCTGCCACGATACACTTAACTTAAAATATATATATATATACCGTATATTTCGGCGTATAAGTAAAAAAATCACCCTAAAAAATTGTGGGTCGTCTTATACAACCGATATAAAAGTCAGACCTTAGCGATTTTTGTTTTTTCTCTT